>JASAMX010001183.1:0-51032 GCA_030248175.1 Microlaimidae sp. YZB2_3 | reverse complement strand
GGTAATATGGTATCTGCTCTTGGCCCATACCAGAATATTGATTTGGATCAATCATTCTAATAAAAAACGCAAAAATTAATAAAAATAAGCATATTAAATATATATATATGAAACATAATTCAATTTGTTTTGAAAAACCTGGAAAGATTTCCGCTGTAAATAAAAATTCAAAACTAAAAGCGCATTTTGTATTTTTATTTTTATTTAAAAAATAGCTGAGATTTCGCAGCTGTTTCGGAGCTCCGATCCACCTTATTTGCTTTAGGTTGTATGGTCGTCCATAAATCCAAAAACCAAACATAACTTCAGTTTGAGATAACAAAACTTTTGTATTGTTTTTGAAAGATTCATTATTAAAAACAAGGTTCAATTATGAGAGTAAAAAAATCCCGAATATTATTTCTTTTACACTAGAATAAAAAAAGTTAGTTGTTTGTAAATGTCATACCTTTCAGTTTGATATCCTTGAGGAGCTACCATTCTCTGTTCAATACTTGACTGGTGAGTCATCCTAAATTATTTTGTTAATAAAAACGTGTAATAGTTTGTTATTAATTATAAATAAAGATTTTATTTCCGGGTTAATTAATTTTTTAAAGAAATTATTTTCAACATTTAAAACACTAATTTATATTTCCAACAGAAAAATAAACAATGTAAAATTTTGTACAAAAATTAAAACTAAATGAACGTATTTCGCCAACACTTCTTGATTGAAAAAAATTTATATTAGTGTACAACTGAAGGTAAAGCTTATAAAATTGATTAAGCTTTCGTTTAAAAAATCAACCATTCTGTTATCAAGACAGCTTTACTTAAATTTATTCCAGCAGCCATCCCTTTATTAAACTATAAAAAAGTCGCACTGCATTTTATGGAAGTTTACAACGATGCACGGTGTAAAAAAATCAGTGTTTTAAAAATTGTTTGCCAGGAATAGTATGCAATATTATATTTAAATTTTTTTTTGTGATTTGCGATAATGTGATATATTCGGTGGACAGCCGTATATGGCAATAACCCCCTCCCCCCAAAAAATGAGAAGGGAAGTTTAATCCCGCCTCTTTAGGGGAAGAAGAAGAGTTAACAAATACAAAAACAAATAGCAGAACATAAAACAAACATCTGGCAGCAACACATCACAAAAACATTTTACCCACAAACACAACTCTTACAAACTATACAACACAATAGCATAACTAAACAACAAAAAACAGACAAACAAAAAACAGGAACAGGACAATCACATTCAAGACAAAAACAATCACTCGCCCATACAGCATAGCAAAACATTTCAACAAACAATTTACACAAACCACAACTCACAAAACAAACAAAACATACCGCAAAATTACACGCGCAATTAAACAACTAAAATCCACACCCATCACACTAACAATACAACAAACAATCACAGCAATACAACATGGCAAAACAAACAACTCAGTTGGGCCAGACAACACAAAAATACACCACCTCAAACATTTAGGCAACAAAGCACTACAATACCTTACACAACTCTACACCAACATTACAAACACAAACACAATACCACAGTTGGAAACTCTCCACCACATTCCAATTCCAAAACCATACAAAAACATCAACAACAGCCAATCATTCAGACTCACTCACTCATATCTGCACTCCAAAAATTTATACTCCCACACATCACAAACAACATATCACATAGCAGTTGGTTTCAACAAACCAAAACCACCACACCGCACAGTTGTCGTAGCACGGGACAGGTCCAACATCTGACACTGTCAATCACCACACACTCATACACAAACTCACACAAAGATCACATTCAACAACAATCACAAAATTCATATAAACAACCACAGCCAAGGCCGCAACATACACCACATAGAACAATCACAAATCAAAACAAAAACTGATAAACAGGAGTCCCACAAGTCTCCTGTTTATCACCCACACTATTCAACATTTACACCGCAGACATTCCAGCACCACCACGAAACGTACATATCATAACATATAAAAACGACATCACAATATACACATCACATCCCTAACCATCACATAGCACAACAACAAATACAACCATACCTACACGTAATACAAACATGGACAGACATACAACCAACTCACACCAAATGCAAGCATAACATCATCCACACTATTTAAGCACCAAAACCGACAGAGTACAACACACAACTATCACTACAAATAAATAACACAATACTCATCAACAACTAGAAACCAAAAAATCTTGGGGTTCACTTTCGACCCCAAGCTTACATTCAACACACACATCGCATGCAATACATACATGCATAGCAGCAAAACAATAATAATCATAACATACTCTTTCCTTAAATCCTTTCACAAGGTTGTCCTTAGTCATATCATGCTGCACTGACCCATATTAGTTCAGTGAATTCTCCGGGGCCGACATATTGTGTAAGATGATATGAACAGCAATTCTCATTTCATATGTTGAGATTGGGATTTCTATACAAACAAACAAACAAACAAACTTCTCACTGTTATTATATCTTTTTAAGATTAATTACCAATAACATTATCTTTTACTACTAACAATAATTTGCATTATCAAAAGTATATTTTAGCATAGGTGGGTAGGGAGGGGGGTTTGGGGTTATACTCCCCCCCCCCCAAATCTCGATTTTAGCCGACACCCCCCCCCCCCCCTTAAAATTTAGGGTTACCCCGGACCAGACACCCCCCCCCCTAAAATTTGAGAGGTCCCAGTACTAAAAACGCTAAAAATGGGGTATTTGAGATATACCCCAAAAAAAATTTTGGGACGCCTTCAAAATTTCGGGGGTCGGGTATACCCCCCAAAATCCAGGAGGCTGTTCACCTATGATTTCTAGTAACACTATTTAACCAATAATTACTAACTAAAGCCAGTTAAAATAACCTCATACTAATCTCATTTATAAATAAACTCAGTAAGTTAATTATTATAAATTCATTTAAAATATGTAAACTTACCTTTATAAATTCATATAACTTCTAACACCTAGTATATTATGCTTCTTGTATATATATGAAATGTCTCTAGCATGTATGTTTATACATACATGTGAAATGTCTCTTAGCGTTATGCTTTATGCATATACGTGAAATGCCTTTATAGGTAAAATACTCGTAGCTGCAAACGTAGGTGTGGTTTATTTTTCGCCTACTACTGTATAAATTCACGCAACAATTTCACGGTGTAAACCATTTCAATCTTTTCGGGCCGTTGGTCCTTGCGCGCTGAGGAAAATGAGCGCATTCGAGTTATAAAAATTATGCAAGCGCTAAAATTATTTTTATACTGAAAGAATGTAAACACATTCCCGATTTTACGGTCCAAGAAAAGTTGAACCAGTGCCGAGACACGGTTTCTGCTAGCATTACGCTGATTAGTCGATTTAGTGGGTGAAAAACAATTCTAAGCGATTATTGGCGTATACAAAAAGGCGAGAGTCGCAAGTATGACAAATTTACCTATATGATGCAGTACCAATAGCATGTATGCAAACTATGACAAATTTACCTATACGATGCCATACCAATAGCATGTAGCAAATACAATAGCATGTATGCTCAATGCATACATGTGAAATGTCTCTATTTTCTTAAACGTAAATATACCAATACATCACCTTTATTATAAACTTAAATTATTTACATTCTTTTTATAAAAATATTTTAGCAGTTTCACTACTTATATTTCTTACTTTAAAATTCATCTTACCACCTTTTTACCTTTCTATTAAGTGTTATGTTATTTTAGGAGGTTTTGGTCAACAGATGCATCAAGGCGGGGATATGATGCAATACCAGCAACAGCAACAAGGAATGATGCGGCAGCAAAGCAATCCCGGGGCTTCAATGGCGCAACCCAGAGCTCCGTCCATGTACCAGGATAGCAGCCAGTACATGTCTTCCCAGCAAGAAATGATGATGAATCGCCCTAGGTGAGTCTTACTGTGTTTCTTTATTGTAATAGAATCTCTAAAATAATATTGTATTTTGCGTCTTTGAACATTTTACATCTTTGTTTATTGTTCCTTAAAATTATTATAATTTTTTAAATCAAAGCCG
The DNA here is from genome assembly GCA_030248175.1 of Microlaimidae sp. YZB2_3. Classification (NCBI taxonomy): domain Eukaryota; kingdom Metazoa; phylum Nematoda; class Chromadorea; order Desmodorida; family Microlaimidae; species Microlaimidae sp. YZB2_3. The sequence continues at coordinate 46,943 of JASAMX010001183.1, read as the reverse complement.
AAGAAAATTAGTTTATGGACTTGTTTATTAGAAGTCAAGTTTTATATTTTATAACCATCTCTTGTAATTTATTCACAGTACAAAATAAACCACGTATGCTACTTCTGAGTTGTTTTAATCTGTAGTCTTAAAGTCAAAATTGTATGGTTAACTCTTCTTGTTGTCCTTTGCCAGTAACCAGGGTTTCGTTCAACCCTGGTTCTTTCCGTCTGGCACGCTCCTCGCCTTGCTCACCCCCTCTTCCCACTCTCAGAGGAGATCAGCAACCGCTGCGGGGTTTGCCCAAAGGTCCTTTGGTCCCAAAGGTCGTATTAATGTGTGTGCATGTGAAAAGAAGTTGTGTTGTCTGTATTTGTGTTTTACATAGCGGGCATTTTGGTGATGTGTACTGTGTGGAATTGATTTTGTGTAGGTAGAAGTAGAGGAAAGAGATTTCCCCGCCTTGAGTTGGGCAAGGGTTCTCCTGACCCCGCGATGAAGATTTTCTTCCTCATTGCTTATTGCTGGTGCTTTTGTTTAAAGTATTGGGTTTATTGGAGGATTGTTGATGTGATTTGCGACTGTGTTTGTGTGGATTTGTTGTTTTAGTGCTTTGTAAATTTTGTTGTGTATGTCTGTTGGAATGTTTGTTGTGTAGTTGTTGTTGTGAAATATTGTTTGTTTTTTGAGTCTGCTGAGTGCAGGTTGTTGTGTTAAGTGGTTGAGTGGATTGTTTTTGTACATGGCTGCCAATTTTGCTTGTTTTGCGTGGAGTTGAATGTGAGTTGCTATTGGGAGGACTTTTGCCTTTGTGTGTATGATGTGTGTGTGTTTGTGTCTGTGGTGTGCCCTGTTGCGACCCTGAGAGCAGTGTTAATTTGTGTGTTTGATGTTGTGGGGCCCCAGACTGTGCTGGCATACTCGATTATTGGTCGAGTGATTGCCTTGTATGTGTGAGTGAGTGTCTCTTTTGGTTTGCCCCACGATGTGGCTGTGAGTGCATTTATGATTTTGAGTGTTTTGCTGCTTTGCTGTGTGTATTTGCGATGTGTGTGTTAAATGTAAGCTTGAGGTCAAAAGTGAACCCCAAGATTTTTGAGTTTTTAGTTGTGATGAGTGTTGTGTTATTTATTTGTAGTGATAGTTGTGTGTTGTACTCTGTAGGCTCTGGTGTGAATAGTGTGGATGTTGTTTTGCTTGCATTGAGTGTGAGTTGGTTGATGTCTGTCCATGTTTGTATTGCGTGTAGGTATGGTTGTATTTGTTGTTGTGCTATGTGATGGTTTGGGTGTGATGCGTATATTGTAACGTCGTCTTTATATGTTATGATATGTACGTTTCGTGGTGGTGCTGGAATGTCTGCGGTGTAGATGTTGAATAGTGTGGGTGATAGACAGGAGCCTTGTGGGACTCCTGTTTTTATGAGTTTTTGTTTTGATTTGTTGTTGTTATGTGGTGTATGCTTTGCGGCCTTTGATGTAGTTGTTATGAATTTTGTGATTGTTGTTTGTATTTGTGTTTGTGTGAGTTTGTGTATGAGTGTGTGGTGATTGACAGTGTCGAATGCTTGGGACATGTCCAGTGCTACGACAACTGTGCGGTGTGGTGGTTTTGGTTTGTTGAAACCTGCTGCTATGTGAGTGTAAAGTGTTTGTAATGCTGCGTATGTGGAGTGTTGTTTTTTGAAGCCGTGTTGGTATGTTGTGTTTGGTATGTTGTTTGTAATGTATGGGAGTATGATTTTTTCGCAAGTTTTTGCGAGTGTGGATATGAGTGAGATGGGCCTAAATGATTGACTGTTGTTGATGTTTTTGTTTGGTTTTGGAATTGGAATGTAGTTGGAGAGTTTCCGACTGTGTGGTATTGTGTTTGTGTTTATAATTTTAGTGTAGAGTTGTGTAAGGTATTGTAGTGCTTTGTTGCCTAAATGTTTGAGGTGGTGTATGTTTGTGTTGTCTGGCCCAACTGAGTTGTTTGTTTTGCTGTGTTGTATTGCTGTGATTGTTTGTTGTATTGTTAGTGTGATGGGTGTGGATTTTAGTTGTTTGATTGCGCGTGTAATTTTGCGGTATGTTTTGTTTGTTTGGTGAGTTGTGGTTTGTGTAAATTGTTTGTTGAAATGTTTTGCTATGCTGTATGGGCGAGTGATTGTTTTTGTGTTAAATGTAATTGCCCTGTTTTTGTCTGTACGTTGTTTTTTGTTGTTGAGTTGTGCTATTGTGTTGTATAGTTTGTAAGAGTTGTGTTTGTGGGTAAAGTGTTTTGTGATGTGTTGCTGCCAGATGTTTGTTTTATGTTCTGCTATTTGTTTTTGTATTTGTTAACTCTTCTTCTTCCCCTAAAGAGGCGGGATTAAACTTCCCTTTTCATTTTTTGGGGGGAGGGGGTTATTGCCATATACGGCTGTCCACCGAATATATCACATTATCGCAAATCACAAAAAAAAATTTAAATATAATATCGCATACTATTCCTGGCAAACAATTTTTAAAACACTGATTTTTTTACACCGTGCATCGTTGTAAACTTCCATAAAATGCAGTGCGACTTTTTTATAGTTTAATAAAGGGATGGCTGCTGGAATAAATTTAAGTAAAGCTGTCTTGATAACAGAATGGTTGATTTTTTAAACGAAAGCTTAATCAATTTTATAAGCTTTACCTTCAGTTGTACACTAATATAAATTTTTTTCAATCAAGAAGTGTTGGCGAAATACGTTCATTTAGTTTTAATTTTTGTACAAAATTTTACATTGTTTATTTTTCTGTTGGAAATATAAATTAGTGTTTTAAATGTTGAAAATAATTTCTTTAAAAAATTAATTAACCCGGAAATAAAATCTTTATTTATAATTATTAATAAACTATTACACGTTTTTATTAACAAAATAATTTAGGATGACTCACCAGTCAAGTATTGAACAGAGAATGGTAGCTCCTCAAGGATATCAAACTGAAAGGTATGACATTTACAAACAACTAACTTTTTTTATTCTAGTGTAAAAGAAATAATATTCGGGATTTTTTTACTCTCATAATTCGATAATTGAACCTTGTTTTTAATAATGAATCTTTCAAAAACAATACAAAAGTTTTGTTATCTCAAACTGAAGTTATGTTTGGTTTTTGGATTTATGGACGACCATACAACCTAAAGCAAATAAGGTGGATCGGAGCTCCGAAACAGCTGCGAAATCTCAGCTATTTTTTAAATAAAAATAAAAATACAAAATGCGCTTTTAGTTTTGAATTTTTATTTACAGCGGAAATCTTTCCAGGTTTTTCAAAACAAATTGAATTATGTTTCATATATTATATTTAATATGCTTATTTTTATTAATTTTTGCGTTTTTTATTAGAATGATTGATCCTAATCAATATTCTGGTATGGGCCAAGAGCAGATACCATATTACCAACAGCAGTAAATTTATTTCCATTATCACTTGAAAAATTTAATCTTAAAATGAAAATTTGAATCAGATGTTTTGTAACATTATTTATTTACTTAATGGTTAGCTGAAGGCTTATATCGGACTTGCCCGTTCTACATAATATCGGATGTTAGTAATGGTCAACTAACCAATAGACTAAAATTTAGACTAAAAAGTGTACCAAATATTCCAAAATTAGAAATCAGTGTTTGCCCTTTTAAAATGTAAATAGCAAATTTTAGGCAAAAATATAGGAAACTGAACATGTGAACTTATTTTTTGCAACTTATATTTTTTTAAATTTTATATGTTACTGCGCTTGTTACTTGATATGTTTTTTTTCACATTTAATATTTATTATAATTGTATATAATAATGTTTTATATTTTGAAAATAAACTGTTCAAACAATTCGTTTGTGTACCGATGGAAATGATAAATTACAAAAAATACTATAGTATGTTCAAAAATGATTGAGACTGGTGAACAAACGTAAACTTTAAATTATTATATCTCAGGAACGGCAGAACGTATTAGAACAATTCCTATATCAGTGTGTAGCTTAGACTTTTAGTTATTATTTAAAACTTAAAAAAGTAATGTTTATGATTGACGCCATCATTACGGCCAATACGGTGAAAAACACCTAAAAGTAAACCAAACGTAGCTAAAGCTAACAAACGCAGGAACGTTTCACGGTTGTAACAGAAGAAAAGGCAATTACGTGAACGGGTTAAATTTTCCCAGAGGTCGCCATAGACTAGTTCTGAATAAGGGTTTTTTAGTGTAGGAAGATGGTACAATGACAACTAGCGCCAATAGTACGTAGGAGGAAAATTGAGAAACAGCGAGCGACTAGTACATTTTACAATTTTAAATATATCAAATATTTATAGGTTCAATATCTCGATCCATTCGTTTCAAAATTTCTTAAGTACTTAATATTACAAAAGCATTTTTTTGGGATTTTTAGTTTTTGCCGCTTCGGCAGGCGCTCTTAGTATCCACATTTTTAATGTTTCAATTACAGAAAATGCTTCTACTTAAAAGTTTGGAATGGACTTTTGAAAATTAAATTTTGATAGTTTTACAACGAGAACATTGAAAAACCTAAGTGGGTTTGAAATTAGTTTCAGAATACAAATTTTAATTTTATTTTTGCTAATTCGAAATCATTGTTCACGAAAATACTATCTTAGTGATTATTTATAACTATTTTGATGTTTAATTAACTTTTGTCGAATATCACATTATGCAATCTTAAGTGTGTAATCTCGCAACCATGGTGTAATCTTATTGATAACTCAAATGCGTTTGCGCAACCTAATTGTTTTGGTTTCATTTAGGATTACAAAAAAAAACTATGTTTTTGTCCGTTGGGCTTAAAATTTAGGTTGTTTTACAGTTTTTACAATAAACAAAATAAAAAGTTTAAAAACTTTTTACATTATAATAATTTGGAACTTAATTTGTAAAGGCATTTTTAGATGGTTCACGGTTTTGAGATTACACTACGTTATTTACTTTGTATGCTGTTTCTACTTCTGCAATTGTGCGTTATGAGAAGTCGTTCTTTTGGTTTTAAGATTTACCAAAGTGCAAGAATATACTAATAAAATTGACTAATATTAGTCTTTTTAGACAGAAGCTTCAGCCAATTGACTAATAGCACTATTTATGCTAACTTTTAGATATAAATTAAAAACTATTTTTAATAGTGCTTATGAAGTCAATTTAAATTTTCAGGATTTAAAATCTAAGAAATTTATCCGTCAATTGTCACTTTAAAATTAAATATAATATAGTTAACTGTTTGAACATTTTGTTTGCATATCAGTCATTGAATTTAAAAGGTCACACAAAATTTTGAAAATACCACATTTTAGGTTAGGAAGTATAATGTAAGAATCGCACATACGCAAACAGAATTACTACGTCTATTTATGTATAAATATTATGAAAAGTATATAATTTTATGCATTACCAAGAAAATATGGCAGCAGAACATGAAAGAACTTCAAGGGACGCAAGAAAAAGAGATCATTCTGCATAATATCTTCAAAGGGTCCGTACAAAAACCCTATGGACAAATGTCGAAGAGACCAAAATTCTTAAAGAGTACAAATTCTTTATAAAACAGTTAATTTCTCATAAATATAATTCGTTTGCAATTTTTCCTTCAAATTTTAACTCTTCGGAAATACAAATAAAATTTGTCATGACAAATTAGTTTGATTTAAGAGCTTTGCTTAGGCTTAGGAAAAAAATTAGAACATTTTTAATGTTTTATGATTAAAATTATTTGTTGAAACAAACTTTAGTTTGCAAACACGTTTATCAATGTCAAGGAAAATTAACACTGTTTCGTGAGAAATTTTGTTCATGGGGATTTGACACAGCTTATATGAGTATTTTGCACGTCACCCTTAAATAAAACCTTCGGCTTTTAATTCATAACAAAAGAAAACTTTGTTTCCTTAAGCCTTAACCAAACCTTAAAATCAAGCTAAAAAACATAAAAAACTTTAAAAATGTATTAAAAATGTCGAATAATTTACAGCTTAAAGAAGATCTTTTTCCGAAAATATTTTACAAAAGTTTTTTGTTCCGGACACCGTACGGCTTGGGCTATATTATGTATAATTTAACAATTTATTTTTGTTTATAGTTATTTAAGTTTGCTGTTAAAAAAACTAATCAAATCTCTAAATTTTAATTTGAAGTTTTTATATTTTACAAATTTTTATCTATTTAAATTAAACCTTTTCAAAAATTTAATATAATTAGACATGAAATAAAACAATTATTATGTTTTGCAATTTTTTCCATTATTTTGTATTTTTTAATTTGTATGATTCCTTTAATTTTATTTTTATTTATTGGATTAAAATCATTTTAATTGTTATGCAAAGGGTTTGTACGTTAAGCCCGGTTCACACTGCTGCGATAGGCGACAGGCGATTGGAGAAAGGCGATAGGTGACAGACGACAGGCGATAGGCGATAGTGTCGTTCAGTTCACACTGAAAGAAAATTGCGATAGGCGATAGTGCATTGTTTTAATTTTAAACAGTGTTTAAAAGTTGTGCTAGCTTTTAATTCTAAAAAAATCTCACATTTAGCCGCAATTTTGGATGATATTACAGCATAAAATTTAGTTATTTTAAGACGACGACAAAAAAAATGAAAATCGGCCATAGTGGGTTGTCTTATCAACCAAACAGAGTTCAAAAAGGAGAATATTATTTTTTATCAAGTAATTTAAACAGATTTCAAGCTTCCAAAATGATATCGCTTGTTTAAAAAACGGAAGTCCGGCAGCGATTTAGAGCAGAGAAAGCTCGGGAATTCCGGAGCTTCCTCCGCTCTAAATGACTGGAGCTTCGGAGGATCATATTGGAGGGTAGAAACATCGCTAATCTAAGCATAGGACCTTTTTGTTTATGTTTTAAATTACGGTATATTTTTCAAGGCCAGGGGCCTATTTCATAAAAATTGCCTGTAATTAATTTACATCTGTAAATTAATAAACGCATATTTTTTTTTTTGTATTTTTAATAAAAAAGTATATTAATAAAATTGCGTTCAGAATCTAAGAAATTACAAATTTATAAATTCCGTAAATTTGAAAGTTATGTACGTATTTTTTAATTAATAGAATGAGAAGAAATTAAATGCGTTTATTAATTTACAATTACAAAAACCTTTAGGCCCTAGGGCACTGTTTTTTATAAAAATTATAAGCATTCGAATTTTTTTTGTAAATGTCCATCTTTGTTTGTAAATGTCAATTTTTTCTTTGTAACTTTGAAAATCCCAGTGTTATACACACATTGGGCTGAATAAAAAAAACCGACCGTATTTTTACAAATAAATCAAATGTTTGTAAAACTTTTATAAAACAGTGCCCAGTGTATCATTTTTATAAAAATTTATATAAACCTCATTTAAAAAAAAACTGCCGGTTAAACTGATGAAAGTTAAAACTCATTTTGAAGACATAATTTTTAACAAAGATTAAAAACTGTATTTTAATAATTATTTATCAACTTACTTAATTTGGAATCTAAATGCAAATTTTTTAGAGCTAAACTTGATTAATTTTTGTATATTTTGTGAAAAGGTGGAATTAAAAAAAATTCTGCGTTCTTATTTGTTTTAAAAAAACGTCATTACCGCACAGTTTTAATTGGTCCCCTCATGTCTGCATTCTAATTTCAGCGTCAGCCAGATATAATTCCACCATAGGCTATTTAGATCTCATCAATGTTTATAAAAATTTTATTCAAATGTTCTTTTTTTAGTTTTATCATAAATTGCGGGTTGCTTTTGACCCAAAATTAGCAAATACCCATCGAAATTATTATTTTCATGCAAATTTATCCATATCTAAAAAAACCAACCAAACGCATCAAAAAACAAAAAATGTTGTGTGTATCTAAGTTCAATTCAAGGAAGCGCTATTTCTTTACATAAATTTGTTAATTTACGAATTTCGCACGTAATATGCTAAAACTGCTTGTGTTTTGGCTGTCGCCTATCGCAAAATTGCGATAAGATTAGAACTTTGATCCAACCACTATCGCCTGTCGCCAGTCGCCTATCGCAAGTTACTATCGCCTATCGCAGCAGTGTGAACTGACAGGAGCCTATTGCCTGTCGCCTATCGCCTGTCGCCTATCGCAGCAGTGTGAACCGGGCTTTATTGTTTACTTATCTAAATGTCACTGCGCTGGTGGTAAATATCTAAAGACTTTGATGTGTGAAAGTTTTCGTCTTTTGCATCACGTGTTTTAAAACAACTCGTCTTCAACCGTTCCCAGTAATTATTCCTGCGTAAAAATACCTTCGTTAAAAAAACTTTCGACAAATGAAATTCTGGTAAAAATACCATCTGATAATTTCACATTCGGACTAATTGACCTTCGATCAATTTAGCTTGATTTTTAGGTTTTGCTTAGGTTCAGGAAAAATAAGCCCGAAGGTCAATCAGTCAGATTGTCAAATTACCTGATGATATTTTTACCAGATCGTTATTTGTAAGAAAGTCAAATGTCAAAGGAATTTTTACGCTGGTGTTATTACGTGGAGCCTCTTCAACATCTCTTGGTCGAAAAACTCTTCTTTTGGATGATAAGATTGTATGAACGTATTTTTTAATAACTAGTTTTCTATCCAAAACTAAAAAAAGTTTTCGCAATAAAATAAAGTTTTTATCTTATCAATTCAAGAAAACACCATTAAATAGCAATATATTACAATCATAAGTTTTGTTTGATTTTTAGTTTTGCTTAGGCTTAAGAAAAATAAAATTTTGAATCCACAGTTTTAGTCGCAAATTATTTGGTTTTACTATAACATAGTATTTTTTATATTTTTTTCGCATTACCAAGTGTCTGGCAGTTATACAAATATACTTTTTTTTCATGGTAACAACCAATTTTTTATAATAAACTATTCAAGTACCCATCAAATTTTAGTTGTGAAAAAATTCACATTTTTGAAAAACAACTTATTTTAATAAAAATCAATTATATTACAATTTGGATTGATTTTTAGGTTTTGCTTAGGCTTAGGAACAATAAATCGGTGAAAAACTAAGTTTAAATTAGCGTTTAAAGCCAAACAAATTTTGTTGTCCATGTTTTTTTGGTGGTCCATGTGACTTTCAAATTCAATTTTTTTGAGATTTTTAGATATAGCACTTATAGCATTGTTAAAATATAGTTTTTAATTTAGTTTGTTGGTTTACGAAATTTTTTCCTTAACATCATAAATTGCACATGCTGAGAAAAGCCATTTTTTGGGTATAAATTGGCTCATAACTTTTTAACACTAGCTAAAATCTCAAAAATAACCACAGAAATGAGGTCTACGTGTTCTATTTAGGCTATTAAAATGTTTTGCAACTACTATTTACTTTTGGATCGATCAAATCGAATTTTGGTACACGTATGGAACTTGTACCGATACTTTTAAACAAACGTTTTTGTTATGTAGTTTCTCGGCGTCAAATTAAAAAAATTAAAATGAAAATTAAAAATTTGATTAGCTCAGATTTTATATAAGTTTAGAAATAGTTAAACAAGTTTAATCAATACTTTGAATTGTATTTGATTAAAAAACTAATTCAGGGTTTTTTTTCATTTGATTTTTCTTTTAAAAACATCGATTTTTTAATTTTCCTAAAATTTTGAATTACGTTTTACACCGAACCACATCTAAAAGTTGCCCCCTATTTTTCGTTAATTTCATATAAAATTGCTGGAAAAACTGAGTGAATCAAATTTTTAAATGGTCGAAAACTGTTTTTGAGCTTTAAATTTATCAAGCTATATCTCGAAATAGAACATTCGGTAAACGATGAAGCTATTACCGTTGGATACATCATAATCTGACCTTTCGATCGCACTATACTTTTGTCAGATAAAAATTAATATCTAAGTTGAGTAAAAACACAGTAACCTCCACAACGTTCACTAAAATTTTGCACAAAAATATATGTTATTGATGGTGCCGCATCTGAATATCACCATGATAATTGGCGATTGATAGCCGTTCTTGAGATATTAAAGGGGGAGTTCAAAATCCCCCATACAAAATTGCAATTTTTACCAATTTTTGACATTGGTTTTAGAAGGGATTTTTTTGAAAATATGGATTTTTAAGGACACACATTTAAACTTTGGACTTGTCCGCAGTGTTTTGTTGTAATTTAAAGTTTATTGCAAACCCATGGACATCCCAATATGAACAGAAAACTACCCTACTTCTATAAACATTGAAAAATCAATTTTAAAATTTTATTTATTGCAGCAATTGAAATTTTGCATAAAAATATATATTATTGATGGTACTGAGTCTGAATATCACCCTGATTAGCGGTTAATAGCCGTTCTTGAGATATTAAAGGGGGAGTTCAAAATCCCCCATACAATTACAAAACTGCAATTTTTACCGATTTTTGACCACAGCCTTAGAAAGATTTTTTCTAAGCCTAAGCCTAAGCAAAACCTAAGCCTAAACCTAAGCAAAAGCCTAAGCAAAGCCTAAGCGAAACCTAAGCCTGAACCTAAGCCTAAGCAAAAAACTGAGCCTAAGCAAAATATAAGCCTAAGCAAAAGCCTAAAAATAAGCGAAACCTAAATTTAAGCTTAAACAGCAAAACCTGAGCCTAAGCAAAACCTAAAAATCAAGCAAAATTTTTTCATGATAAATTTTCATTTAATTTTTTCATGATAAATTTTTATTTAACGTTGTGTTTTCAAATATTTTAAAAAAAACCATCATCACTTTTGCCTGAGATAAAAAAAACCCTGCTTTGCGACCTTATAAAAACAACAAGACACTTTTTGAAAAAAAAATCATTTTTATTTATTAGTTAAACGTCCATACATTGACTGTTCATCGAATATCATGAACTACTTCACAAATGGATTAATAATACCTTTTCTTTTACTGGATAGGTGTGTTTATTTTACGCAGGGTTGCCAGGTTAGCCCCTTTGGGGCTATTTTTAGCCCCTTTTTTGGGCCGATAGCCCCTAAAATTTGAAAATAGCCCTTAGCCCCTTTTTTAGCCCCTTCTCCCAAAAATAGCCCCTTTTATGGCCCCTTTTTGGGTCAGCTTCAAAAATAAAAAAAACAACGAAAATTGTCCAAAATCTTTGAGAAAATGATCACTGCTGGTGATATTGTACACTTTTAAATGGTTGTTTAGTATTATTATTCATGCTGCTGCTGGAAATTCACTGTTTTTTTTTGTTTCAAAGATTTTTTTTACTTTTTTTTTGTCTTTTCTAATCCTCGCTTCGCTTTCCTTCTTTATCAGATATCGTTTCGCTCTGCGCAAAACTTCGCTTTATTTTTCCAATCTATTGATGTAATGGCTGTCTCAGTTTGTTAAATAAAATGTAACATTATCATTTTTGTTTAAATTCATTTATACAAATTTCCAATAATTATAAATTTAAAAGCAAGTGGCGGTTTTTTTTATTTTACAATTTGTTTCAAAAAATACAACATTAAATAATAAAAATGAAAATTTATCATAATAATTTTTAAGTTTTGCTAAGATCTTTCAGAATAACGTACATTTGGCTTTTGGGGAGGGGTAAAACCCACATCGACTGAGCGGACGGACGAAAATCAATGGGGTAAAACCCACACCACCGGACCGGTGTCCGGAAATTTGAACGCCAGCACTTGATCGCCGAGCATTTGACCGCCAACATTTGACCGCCACGCACTTGAACACCGAGCATTAGAACGCCGAGCACTTGATCGCCGGCGTTAAATAGAACGCAGAGTAGCAGAAACATAAGGACTGGTGCGACACGCTGCGACCAATATTGAAACATACATTTTTATTTTTTAAGAACCACGTTTTTGAACAAAATTGATTTAAATTATTGAAAAAAGTGTTTATAGACTTTTATAACTAAAAACAACATGGATTTGCAGCCATAAAACTATATAATAATCTACCTAAATTTTATCGAAAGCTTTATCTTCCGAGAGTCCAGATTTGTATTAAATTAATACGACCGTGACTAGATATATACTGCTGTAAATAATAGAGCATTTGGTTTTTAATATAAAACCGTATTTTGCTTAAATTTTTAAGTTTCCTTGTTATTTAAATGGTCGTTTAATACTCTAAGTCAGCCAGTTTTAAAGCACCTATAGAAAACTTATTTAAGAGATGGAATTATTATTACACACTATGATTTAAACTGAACTATCGCAAGTACAATGCAATTATATAAATAAGATACAAGTTTTGAGCACAATTATTTTTATGCTTATGATTTGCAGTTACACTCTTATAACATAAAATGTAGAAAAACAAAGTTCGAGATTATAACGCGGTGACAGGCCAGGATAAATAAGGTTTTCTTGGAGTTTTTTTGCTTTAAAAAGGGATATAAATTGTGTCTCACCAATATTTATTCTTAATTTTTATGCATTTTTGGTTTTACCAAATGAACAAAAAATTAACCAATTATTTTTAAAAATAATCAACTTGACGCCAATTTTTTAAGGCTAAAATTCGTTAATTTAAGCACAGTATTGTTAAACTACGTATTTTTTTTAAAATGCTTTCTAATTCTTTTTAAAAAAACACGTCACAATATTAAATTCGTCCCAAATACAATTTTAAGACATATAATTCACTCACAAGCTTATTTTACCTTATGGTTTGGTTATTCTAAATATATTTTTAAAACAATATTTTTAAAAATAACGTGAAATGTGTTAAATAGGTTTCGAACAAAATAAGTTTAGAAAAAATTTGATATATATAATATAAATATATCATTTAATTATCTCTAAATGTAGTACAATCAGCCCCGAAACTTGCAGCTCCAGAGCTCCGTTCTGGTCTGGAGGTCCAGCTCTGGTCTTTCGTGAGGAAAAACTCTCGGGGGAATTTATCATTTAATTATCTCTAAATGTAGTACAATCAGTCCCGAAACTTGCACCCCCAGAGCTCCGTTCTGGTCTGGAGGTCCAGCTCTGGTCTTTCGTGAGGAAAAACTCTCGGGGGAATTTGACCACGTTGTATAATAACAATTAACACAAATAAAAAAAGATTGCATTTTTTATTATGACTCACTAGTCAAATTTTTCTTTCCAAATTTGTTTGTTTTACGATTTGTTTGGTGAAGTACCTTTTTTCACTTTATGGAGCACAAGTATTTTTTAAGTTATTTAAATAATGCTGTAATTCAACGAATCCACTTAGTTATAATTCTTCATAACGAAAAGCAATAAATTTATTTTTCCCGTAATTTAATTAAAATAAAAGTTCATACGTGTAAAATATGTTTTTTTTTATATTTGTTTATCTTATTAAACATTACAACATAATTGTAACCGGTTTACTTTAATATTTAGAGTAATATCATTGTTTATCTAATTATTTCTGTTGTTTCTATCTTTTCCGCTGCGTGCCGCACCAGTCGTAGCCCAAGTAACACGTTTAGTGCGGCGATCAAGTGCTCAGCGTTCTATTGCTCGGCGTTCAAGTGCGCGGCGGTCAAGTGCTGGCGGTCAAGTGCTCGGCGATCAAGTGCTGGCGTTCAAATTTCCTAGAATCACCGGACCGCCAAAAACCGTTAATAACTCTAAAACTCTAACTTGTTATTTATTATTTTTTTGATGTTGCATTTTTTTTAATTGTTTGTGATTTGTGGCATGAAAACTGACTTGTAATAATTAAAACAATATTTTAAATTTAAAAGTGTTTTGCTGCTTAGAATTTGCAAGATTAAAATTAATTAAAAATTTGTACCCCAGCAGCTTTTTTTAAAATTTTTACCCTAATGAAAAATTTATTGGTTTTATGTTTATTAAAAAATTGTTTTAGTATTAAATTTTAGAACCTATAGAGTGGCTGCGATCGGGGCAATCGCAGCTGTTAAGCTGTTATGCTGCCCAAAATTTTCAAATTTAAAATTTTTTTTTGTTGGTTAAATTTTGGTTTTGGTTTTGGTTAAAATTTTGGTTAAATTCAAAAAAAATAGTTTATAAAAGAGTTCCTTAAATTTGAAATGTTCAATTTAAAAATGTGTTTTTATACAATAAAAATATTTTTATTGTGTTTAATTGATTAATATTGAAGTTATAAGCATTTGAATTGCTTAAATACTGCTTTAAATAGTTTAAAAAACAATGAAATATGTGTGTAATCTATATTTTTGCCTTTATTTAACAAAAATCGATAGTTTTTAAAAATAGCCCCTTTTTACTCCAAAAATAGCCCCTTTTTTCAAATTTTGGCATTTTTCGACAATTTCGATAGCCCCTTTTGCCCCTTTTTGTCCGAAAAATAGCCCCTTTTTCATTTTTAGACCTGGCAACCCTGATTTTACGGCCCCCTCACGGTGTCCGATCCTTTACATATAAAGTTTAGGTTGTTTTTAAGGCTTTGCTTAGGCTTAGGAATGCGTGTGGTGTGGTGCGATTTATAAAAAATTCGCGCGCGCGGAGCGAGCGTTTCGCGCGCTCATAATTAGTATCAGTTGTGAAAAAATTAGTCTTCCCGCCGGCTTTCCCGCTGGCTCTCGCTTTTATACGGTTTTTAAGCAAAAATGATAATAAGTATTCATGAAAATAGCTAAAAACTAATGAAATATGAATTTTCTGATCATAGGTGTTTTTGGTCGGGTCCGCTAGGGGGGGTCCACCCCTGGGTGGAAGGCCAAATTTTTTAGAGGGGGGGGGGGGGTCCAGCGGGATCCGGACCCGCCTGGCTTTTTCGGGGGGGGGTAGCTCGACTCCGGGTGCGAGATTTTAAATTTAGGGGGGGTTGGGGTCAGGGGGGTCCAATTTTTTTAGCAAAATTTTTTTAACACAATAATTTAAGTGTTTTTAGGTCTAATATTGAATTTTACATATTAAAACAGCCTATTCAAGTGTATTTACACTGTTTTTAACTAAAAAACCGTGTTTTTGGCAGTAAATAAAAAAATATACTTCCCAATTGGTCGGGAGGGGGGGTCAGCCTCGCTAGGAAGGGAGGGGGGGGGTCAGGCCAGACCGCTCTCGAGCCTTGGGGGGAGGGGGGCCCCTGAATTTTTTCTAAAGGGAGGGTCCAAAATTTTGGCTCTAGGAGGGGTGGACCCCTCTGTTCCCCCAAAAAACACCTATGTTTCTAATTAGTTTTGATGTTAAAATAAATTTGATCTAAATTAAAATACGTTTTTTATTAAAAAAACTTTAATTTAGCACGCGTTTGCGCCGGCTCTTGCAAATAAAAAAACTTCAGCATGCGTTCCCGCCGGCTCCCCCACCGGTCTTCCGACTCCATTTACTCCACTCGTTTTTCCTTTTACCTTAGTTAGGACGTTTTTAAAGCATTCCCTTTAACAAATAAGGCGGCTAAAACAGGAAAGTCAGCAATTTGGGGAGCCAGCTGAGACCAAGCCAGCATGCGTTCCCGCCGGTTCTCCCGCCGGTCTTCCGACCCCATTTCATTCGCTGGTTTTTCCTATAACCTTAAGTTCTACGTTTTCAAAGCGTTCTCTTTCTTGATAAAATAAGAAAACCAGCAATTTTCAACTGGGAGCCAGCTGAGAGCCAGCAATTGAAAATCGACTTCTAATACTGCGTGCCAACCGCCTACAACAGCAGAGTATTTTTGAAACACTATAAAAACGAGCAAATGGAATGGGGTTGGAAGACCGGCGGGAAAACCGGCATGAACGCATGCTGGCTGGGTCTCAGCTGGCTCCCCAAAATGTTGGCTTTCCTGTTTTAGCCGCCTTATTTGTTAAAAGGAACGCTTTGAAAACGTCCTAACTAAGGTAAAAGAAAAACGAGTGGATTAAATGGAGTCGGAAGACCGCCGGGAGAGCTGGCACAAACGCATGCTGAAGTTTTTTTAATCGCGAGAGCCGGTGCAAACGCATGCTAAAGTTTTTTAATAAAAAAACTTATTTTAATTTAAATCAAATTTATTTTAACATCGATACTTATTAGAAAATTCATATTTCATTAGTTTTTAGCTATTTACATAAATACTTATTATCATTTTTGCTTAAAAACCGCATAAAAGCGAGAGCCTGCGGGAAAGCCGGCGGGAAGACCGGCACTAAAGCATGCCAACTTCCCCATAGTTCAGGATAACTAATATTAGCAATAATAAGCTTAAATTAGCTCTTAAAACCAAACAAAAAATTGTTGTCCATGTTTTTGGTGATCCATGTGACAAACGAATTTTAAAATTTTTTAGACAATTTTAGATTCTTCAGACTTTTAGCAATGTAAAAATATAGTTTTTAAATTTATTTATTACTTAAAAAATTTTTTTCTTAACAACAAAAATTGTACATACCAAAATAGGCAATTTTTGGGCCTAAATGGGCTCATATCATAACTTTTTTGCAGAAAACTTAAATCGAAAAAAGAACCTCTAAATTGACGTCTTCGAGTCCAATTTGGGGTATAAGATTGTTTTACATGCGTATTTTACTTTTCAATCAGTCAAATTGATAATTGGTACACATATGGGACTTGTACCTTTTGGTACACAAAACTACTACAGACCTGTGCACGGTCTGAAAATGCCCTCTCCGCTTTATTGGTGGATTTGGCCCTCTTTCCCGGTTGTATTGCCCCCCGTTCAAAAATGAAAAGCTTAAAAGGTTTGATTTTTTATCTTTTTTTCATTTTTCTTTCGTTTTTTTCTCTTTTTTCTACTTTTTTTTCTCCCCTGCTTGCCCCCCCCCGTTTAAAAAAAGTTGCCCCACATGCCCCCTGTTTTCGGATTTTGGAATTGCCCCCTCTCAATAAAACCCGGGGGCAGTGCACAGGTCTAAAACTTATAGTTTTCAAGCCTGCATTAAAAAAGATTATTTTATTTAAATTATTGCCTGGTTATTTTTAATTTTGGTTTTTAATATCATCATATCATTGATATTATATGTTTTATAGTTTTTATTAGTTTAGGTTTTCAATAAAATGGTGGCTCTAATTGATTTTCAGCGAGCCATAATTGGATGGGAAGTTTTACACTTTTTGCTGCTGTGGGGACTCTGGTCCTGTGAATTGTTTATCAGCTTGACATCACACTCACTTATTCTTCGTTATTCTATGTGCCATACAATGGTACTTGGTCTTTTGGCAGGTGGATGTATTTGGTCCAAAAGCCATTGCTTAGGGCACCATGAAGAAGAAGTATGACTTATTATATTTTAAAATTATTCTTAAGAAGAAGAAGTTTATTATATTTTAAAATTATTCTTAAGAAGAAGAAGTTTGAATACAAGATGGGATTTTGGCGTAGGAATTTTTATTTACAGTAAAACGTGTGACCAAAATACGCCAAAATCACATCTTGTATTCACAGTTTTATCATTGCGTCTAAAAATATAATTAAGCAGAAGTTTATTATATTTTAAAATTCAGTTTATTATCTGTATAAAGTTTTAAAATAATGTTATTGATACATATTTGTACGTTGAGCGGCTGTAGTAAGTAACAAAAATTGATTTTTTTTTGGCTAAGCACGTAGGCCCATAGGTGGGCAAGGAGCTTTAAAGTTTAAAGTTTATTTATTTCGCATAAAGCAGAATACGCAAGGCTGATGTTACTCAGCACTAATTGTGCAACCAAATACTACATTATATAACAATATTAATAAACAATATTATCACAATGCAGTGTGTCTCAGCCGGGACTAGATCCAGGACCTTCAGTAAGGAAGACGTAAGCTCCGCCACTGCGCCTCATTATACCCCCAAAAATTTCCGATTAAAAACATTAAAAACTAAAAACACCCCCCTAAAATTTTGGGGGGAACTCCAAAAACCACCCTCATAAAATGTTTGGGGTCCTGTCTCAGACCTGTGCACGGTCTGGAAATGCCCCCCGTTTTATTGGAGGATTTGCCCCCCCGTTTTATTGCCCCCCGCCAAAAAGGAAAAAGTACCCTGAAATTATGACGCCATTTTTGACCTATGATGACGCCATCATCGCAATTTTTTTGCAGTTTTAGCCTATTTCAATGTATTTTAAGCCATTTCAGACCTATTTTTACCTTATTTTCGCTTTTTTTGTCCCTTTTTTCTCTTTTACCTTCTTTTTTCTCTTTTTTTCTCCTTTTTCTCTTTTTTTTCTTTCCTTCCTGCTTGCCCCCGTTTTATTTCCCCCCGTTTCAAAAAAGTTGCCCCCCCCGTTTTAGAATTGCCCCCCTCTGTTTAAACCCCGGGGGGGGGCAGTGCACAGGTCTGTGTCCTAGTACCAAAAGCGCTAAAAATAGGCTATTAAGGTATGCCCCAAAATTTTTTTCGAGATACCCCCAAATTTTCGTTGTCGGGTATACCCCCGAAAATTCGAAAGTCTGCCCACCTATGCCTGGGCCACATGCGTATCTATACAAACACAGGCCGTTGGGCGATACGATAGGTGGGAAGCCTCCAGGATTTTTTTTAGGGGGGTATATTCAACCCCCCAAATTTTGGCTGGTGTTGTTGTTGTTCTTGAATAACCTGAAACTTATCTTCCCTATGCAGATTATGCAAAAGGCAGGCGCTAAGACAAGCCAGAAGGGGCGAAAATGTTTCACCTCTATGGTTAAGGGTCTTCGTCCAACATTAATAACGATGTTGGCAACCTTTACCGCTAGAGTGTTCACTACATGCAGGTGTTTGGCTGGTGTGGGGGGTGTTCCAAAAAATTTTCGGGGGTATCCCTTAAATATCCCCATTTTTAGCGTTTTTAGTACTGGAACCCCAATTTTTAAGGAGGGGGTGTCCGGGGTACCCCCAAATTTTAGGGGGGGGGGTGTCCGTGTCGACTATAATTGGGAATTTTTTAGGGGGTATAACCATACATGAGTAAGTTGGCTCGAGTGGGGGAAGTTAAACCCCAAATTTGGAGGGGTGTTAAAATCCGAGAAACAAAAAATACCAATACCCATATCAATATCGTTTTTTTCTGGAGTGAATTTTCCCATATCGTTTTTCGATTTTGAAGGGAAAATAGGTAAAAAACGCTAATTTTAGGTCAAAAAAACCCTTTTTATTGCATTTTTGAGCTTTTTATTGCTTAAAACATTCATTTTGACCTTAAAACTTGAGTTTGGGGAGGAGGTTAACCCCCCGAACCTCCCCTCTCCCGTGCCCATGTATGGGTATAACCCCCCAACCCTCCCCCTGCCCACCTATGGGCGGTACGATTTTTTGTAGTTCGCTTCATTTTGAAATGTTCTATAAATTTTTATTTTTCGTTTCTGAATGGCACAGTAAAATTAGCTAAAGCATTTCGCATCTACTTAATTTTACAAATGGGTAAATTTAATTATAGTTTTTACAAAAAATGTGATCGAAAAAAATTCTGATCTTATCAAGTGAAATATTGAAATCTCACTTATTATACGCCAATACATAATACAATGCATTTCTTTATTTATAAAATACACTAATAATATACATCTATATATAAAATTTTTATCCAGTGCATAAAGTAGTTGACAAAATTTAAAAAAAATATATTTATGTTGATGTGTTTGGCGACACAAAAAGTTTATACACGCTTTTTGTATTTTATATATTTAATTTTAACACGTATTAATTTTTCTATTTAGTCTGTCCAATGATAATAATGTAAATTATAATTATATCCGAACGCAAATTATTAAATTTTTTTTGTCATTGTCCCATATAGTGTTTGGTAGTGTTAAGTTGAATGCTAAAATAACTGATTTAAATTATTTAATTGATTTTGTAGAATATTGCGATTTTAACTCTAGCGGAAATAAACTTTTAAAATTTTGAAAATAAACTCGTAAAATATTTAGGATCGCCCAAGCTCTCAACGTTTTGTGTCTTTCTGGATAGTCGTTTGTTTTGTAGCAATGGGAGGGCTTTCTATTGTCAATATAATTCATGCTGTTCAAATGCTGACGCACAGGCACGACTTGGGAATTCACTTTTCTTCTTACCTTCTCACTGTTGCACTTACTGGAATGATTATTAAGCTACCTACTCGCGTTATTTTCGGTTTGCTTTTTTTCTTTCGCTTTGGTGTGTGTGCTTGTTTTTTTTTTGTGGCGCTATGCAAAAATACATTCTGCATAATAGTTTCTTAACAAATCATTTTTAAATGCAATTTTTGCAAAAAAATTTAAATAACATTTGAGAAAATGAGGTGTTTTAAACATTGTGATTGTATGTGGCCGAATCCAATTTAACAGTATCCGATAATTGCCGTTTTTACTAAAAAATATTTGACATTCTTTAAGAACACATTGTTAAACAAGAATTTAAATTTTTCAATCCTTAGCGAAACTGAAACATTAAGATAAACTTTATTATAAAGTTTTTTTAATGATCTGTTCTTGAAAATTGCCATATAATCTATTGCTTAATACGGGCGTATAATTATTTTTATTGAAAGGTATGTTCGCAGAAGTAAATCATTCCAAAAATGTTATGTAGAATGGATTTTTTTTCTGTACACATTTCTTTACAGTTAAATCACTTCTAAAATTACGTAAATTGTTCCCCATTCATATATAGTCAGAATTCCATCACTAACCATAATTTTAGTTCCCCAAAAGGCAGTCATGCATGACAACAAAAAGGGGAACCATAGACAGACCTGTGCACTGTCCCCCCTCCCCGGGGCAACTTTTTTGAAACGAGGGGGCAATAAAACAGGCAAGGCAAGCAGGGGAGAAAAAAGAAAAAGAGAAAAAAGGAGAAAAAAAGAAGGGAAAAGGGAAAAAAAGCGAAAATAAGGTAAAAATAGATCTAAAATGGCTTAAAATACATTGAAATAGGTTAAAAACTGCAAAAAATTCGCGATGATGGCGTCATTTTAGGTCAAAAATGGCGTCATAATTTTAGGGTACTTTTTAATTTTTCGGCGGGGTGAGGGGCAATAAAACGGGGGAGGGGCAAATCCTCCAATAAAGCGGGGGCATTTCCAGACCGTGAACAGGTCTGCATAAATGAACATAAACTGTTAAGCTAGGAGGTGAGGATGTTATTACCCATGGGAAAGGCCGTTTTAAATTTTAGGAGGGGGTCGGACCTCCTCCTGCCTGTCCGAAACACAACTTTTTTGCAAAATATTTTAAACGTAAAAAACCATAATTTTAGATCAAAAAGCTTTTTATGACATTCTTCAAGTATAACCCATTCAAATACATTGACTACTTTAAGTATTAACGAATTAATAGTTTAAAACCATACATGAGCACGGGGGGGTTAGAGGGGGTTACCCCCCAAATTCTGACAAGGGGATTTAACCCCCCACTCGGAAGTGGGGGGGCGGTGGGAAAAAAGGTTACCCCCACTCAGAAGTGAATGGTGGAAAAAAGGTTACCCCCCCAATTTTGAAAAAATTAAGAAAAAAGTCTTTAAAATGACTTCTAATTGCCTCCAAACTTAAGTTTTTGAGGTCAAAATGATGACAACAAAAAGGGGAACTCCTTTCATTCAGCCATAGACAGACCTGTGCACTGCCCCCGGGGTTTTTTTTTGGGGGGGGGCAACTTTTTTGAAACGAGGGGGGCAATAAAACAGGCAAGGCAAGCAGGGGAAAAAGAAGAAAAAGAGAAAAAAGGAGAAAAAAAGAAGGGAAAAGGGAAAAAAGCAAAAATAAAGTAAAAATAGGTCTAAAATGGCTTAAAATACATTGAAATAGGCTAAAAACTGCAAAAATTCGCAATGATGGCGTCATTTTATGTCAAAAATGGCGTCATACTTTTAGGGTACTTTTTAATTTTTCGGCGGGGTGGGGAGGCAATAAAAGGGGGGGGCAAATCCTCCAATAAAGCGGGGGGCATTTTCAGACCGTGCACAGGTCTGCATAGATGAACATAAACTGTTAAGCTAGGAGGTGAGGATGTTATTACCCATGGGAAAGCCGTTTTAAATTTTAGGAGGGGGTCGGACCTCCTCCTGCCTGTCCGAAACACAACTTTTTTGCAAAACATTTTAAACGTAAAAAACCATAATTTTAGATCAAAAAGCTTTTTATGACATTCTTCAAGTATAACCCATTCAAATACATTGACTACTTTAAGTATTAACGAATTAATAGTTTAAAACCATACATGAGCACGGGGGGGTTAGAGGGGGTTACCCCCCAAATTCTGACAAGGGGATTTAACCCCTCACTCAGAAGTGGGGGATGGAAGAAAAGGTTACCCCCAATTTTGGAAAAATTAAGAAAAAAAAATCTTTAAAATGACTTCTAACTGCCTCCAAACTTGTTTGGGGTCAAAATGAATGTTTTAAACAATAAAAAGCTCAAAAATGCTATAAAAAGGGTTTTTGACCTAAAATTAGCGTTTTTTTACCTATTTTTCTTTCAAAATCAAAAAACTATATGGGTAAAATGCACTCCGAAAAAAAACGATATTGGTATTTTGCGTTTCTCGGATTTTAACCCCTCCCCCTCTAATTTGGGTTTTAACCCCACCCACTCCGGACCAACTTGCCCATCGCCATCATGGCGATGGGCAAGTTATCGCCATGTATGTTTAAAACCGTTATTTTTCATACAAATTATTGTGATAATACTCATAAATAACCCAATCGTGGACTGTAGACCTTAGTTCACCTAAGCGAGCTAAGCAAAACCTCAATCACGCAAAATTTAAACTTTAGTTTGATTTTAAGGTTTTGTTTGGGAAAACTACGGTCTTTAGTCCACGATTCAGGTTGCTCATTAGTTTTATCATGATAAAACTTTTAAGTTTACTTGTTTTTCTTAAGTTTTATAAAAAATATTTTAATTTAATTAATTGTACTTGAAAAATAACGGTTTTAAACTGTTAGTTTGTCTAT
This sequence comes from Microlaimidae sp. YZB2_3, assembly GCA_030248175.1. Taxonomy (NCBI): domain Eukaryota; kingdom Metazoa; phylum Nematoda; class Chromadorea; order Desmodorida; family Microlaimidae; species Microlaimidae sp. YZB2_3. Next base: position 24,229 of record JASAMX010001183.1, on the reverse strand, counting down.
ACTTAAGGTAGTCCATGTAATTGATTGGGTTATACTTGAAGAATGCCTTTTTTATAAAAATTTTAAGTGTCAATTCTTAAAAACAACCCTTTTAATACGTCATCGCTTCACTTCATTTGGAGATGACATAAATAGCAGTTTTAATCATATTTCTACATGTGAGTTTAGGCCCTATGCCAGGGGGGTGCCAGGGGGGCCATGGCTCCCCCTTTCTGGGTTGGCCGGGGTAAAAAATAAGGAAGATGAGGTAGATCCAGGGGGGTGGGGTGAGGTAAAAGCGAAGGTGACTTCATTATGAACCCTGCTTCTCCCTATCCTCTTTCTTGGGGTATGCCAAAAGTGGATTCTGCCGGTCTGGCTGCCTTGAATTCAATGTAAATAGGTATTTTAAGCCCTAATTTCATTCATTTTTAATGCTAAATCAAAAAATTTGGCCTCCGGCGGCTGGGGAGACACCCCCAGACCCCCGGCGGACGCTTCACGTCCACCTGGCGCCGGTTCGCGGCGCAAAATGCGATGCTTCGCGCCGCATTTATATATTTAGTTTTCAGTTTTCTAGAGTCTGGCCCCCTGCTTTCAAAAATCCTGGCCCAGGCCCTGCGTGTGTTGGTGGTTTTTTTTACATTTATTCTGACTTAAGTGTATAGAAAGTTTTAGGTGAGCATATCTTGCTAACGGTACAGTCTATTTATAAAAAAACATTTTAATTTACAAATTTTAACGTTAGCTCTATATTGATATAATTATCTTCTAAATTACCCCTTCTTGTGTTACTGTTGTTGTTGTTGCATTACCTAAAACTTATCTTCCCTATGCGGATTATGCAAAGGGCAGGCGCTAACACAAGCCAGGAGGGTCGAAAAAATTTCACAGTAAATCCGCTTCAAAAATTTTGTAGTCCACATCTTTTTGTACACAACTTGGTTCGCATTTTTAGATTCTTATCCGAACAGTTCGGAGCGAGCCACGGTTCCGTGGATTCTGTCAGCGGTGACCTTTCACAGCTTACTGGGCATCTGCTGCGTGGCTATCGGAGTCCTGGTTGCCACAGGTCACAGGGACATCGTTCTCGTTCTCGACCCCACCTTCACAATCCTCTCCGGTCTTGTCGTTGGAGCTCTGATATACATGCCTTGTAAGTAACGATAGACTTTGTATGGATTCGTGTATTTTTGTCGCTGTGGCAGACAGTATTATATAATTATACAATGAATAACTAAAATAACTAAATAAATGACTCGCTTTTTATCAGTTCGAAAGATGGGTGTAAACTTATTTCCCAGGTGGGCAGGAGCGGAGAGTTGGGGGTATACCCCCCAACTCAATTCCGATTACCGCTGACACCCCCCTAAAATTTGGGGCTACCCCGGATACCCCCTTTCCTTCTAAAACTTAGAGGGTCTTAGTCATAAGTGGGCAGCCTCGCGGATTTTGGGGGGTATACCCGACCCCCGAAATTTGGGGGGGGGGGTGTCCCGAAAATTTTTCGGGGGTATACCTCAAATACCCCATTTTAAGCGTTTTTAGTACTGGGACCCCCCCCCCCCCCCCAAATTTTAGGGGGGCGGGTGTCCGGGGTATCCCCAAATTTCAGGGGGGTGTCGGCTATAATCGGGCTATTTTTTGGGGGTTATATATAACCCCCAACCCTCCTGCCCACCTCTGGTCTTAGTACTAAAAACGCTAAAAAATGGAATAGGTATTTGAGCCCCCAAATTTTTTTTTTTGAAACCCTCCACTCCTCCCTCCTCAATTTCAAGTTTCGGGTATACATACCCCCCACCCAAAAAAAAAACAGCAAAAAAATCAAGGGGCTACCCATCTATAGGTAAAAAAATAACCCACCCACGACCCACCCCACTCAAAAGTGGCAAGGAGAAAGAAAAGGTTAACCCCCACTACTCATTTAAAAATAACGAAAAAATGACTTCCAAATGGCTTTTAACTATCTCCAGCCCTAAATTTTGGGGCCGACTGGATTTTTTAGCAATAAAAAGCTCAAAAAGGTCATAAACATAAAGGAGCTTTTTGACCTAAAATTAGCGTTATTTACCTATTTTTCCTTTAAAATGGAAAAACGATCGACCGTACCCCCACCGAATCACCGTAATCCCCTCATTCTGGATGTGGACCATCTTGCCCACGAATGATTAAAACCATAGATAAACAAGGGGGGTGCACCTCCCTTCCCCTACTAGCCTCGAAAATTCCCCCTCTCCCCAAGAAAATCCAGGCCTTCCCTCCCCCCAAATTTTCGAATTTTTTACCCCTGAGCCCTCTCTAGAATTTAAAATCTGACCCTCTCCTCTCTCGAGAAAATTTTAAGTTCTTTATTTATACTAAATTTTCTTCGAAAAACGTAAATTTCTAACACAAATTCATGTTTTTGCACGCACCCTTTTTATACCAGAAGAATATCGCTTTTTTTCAATAAAATGTAGTATTATCTTATAAAAAACAATTATTAAACCTTTAATGGTTTAAATGTATTTTGCTTTGGACTTTGGAGCTGACCGCCCTCTAGGTTTTAAAATTTTCCACGCCGAGTCGACTTTCATAAAAAGCCAGAGTGGAGGGGGGTCCGTTCCATCCCCTCCTAGATTTTGAAATGTCATTTATCCGGGGTAAAGACCCCATAGCTTCGGTGACTGTGTTTATCTATGAAAACCCCCACTCCTTTCATGAATTTTATAAAAGGCGAGTTGTTTAAAATCTTTAAAATACTTTTAACTACCCTAAAACTTAAAGGTGCGGTGCGGAGTCTAAACTTTTTGTCTTCGATTTTGATAATTTTTTGTAAAAACTTTACCCCTCCCTCCAATAACCCACAAAAGTTGTTTCAACAAATATTTTCAGTGGTTCAGGAATAACGACCCCTAAAAATGGCGTTTTTCGAAAATTCTGTACATGATATGTTGCTCAATGGGTTTTTGTTTTGATTTTCGTTTAAAATTATCCACTCAAAGAAAGCGGCTACTCTCTACTTTAATTTGATACCTTGATCGTTAAGATTGATGCAGTATTTGCCAAAATATTGCGTTTCCCGTTCCAAAAACCCGCGATTTTTTTCGCTAAAAACACGAAGTGAAACAAAAAAGATTGGAGAAACTTCACAAAATCACTGCCGTCGTTTGGTGTTTTTAACGAAAAAAATCGCGGGTTTTTGGTACGGGAAACGCAATATTTTGACAAATACTGCACAAATCCTAACGATAGAAGTATCAAATTAGAGTAGAAACTAGCCGCTTTCTTTGAGGGCATAATTTGTAATGTTAAGAATACATGAAATTTAATTAATATAGAAAAGAAGAATGAGAAATGAAGAATAAATTATACGGGCGGGCTATGTGTGGATCCAACCTAAATGCATACGTATGCATAGCATATGTTTATATGCATACGTATGCATATGTTATGCGTACGTATGCATTAATTCATATGCATACGTATGCATATTTTTTTTAGTTATATGCATACGTCTGCATTTTTTCCGCAAAGTATATGCATACGTTTTAATTTTTTTTTAAAAACTTTTTAAATGCATTTTTTTCTAATTTTTATGCATATGTATGCATAAAAGTTGCAAAAAATGCATACATATGCATATACTTTCTGGAAAAATGCATAAGTATGCTTATAAGTTGCAAAATACGCATACGTATGCATAATTATTTTCTTAAAAAACAAAAAAAAAACTTCTTTTTTTAATTTCCAAAATATGCATACGCAGACCTGTGCACTGCCCCCCTCCCGGGGTTTTATTTAGGGGGCAATTCCAAAACAGGGGGGACAAGCAGGGGAGAAAGAAAAAAAAGAGAAAAAGAAGGGAATAAGGAAAAAAGGGACAAAAAAAGCGAAAAAAAAGGTAAAAATAGGTCTGAAATGAATTAAAATACATTGAAATAAGCTAAAAACTGCAAAAAAATTCGATGATGGCGTCATCACAGGTTAAAAATGGCGTCATAGTTTTAGGGCACTTTTTATTTTTTGGCGGGGGGGGGGCAATAAAACGAGAGGGGGAAAATCCTCCAATAAAGCCGAAGGCATTTCCAGACCGTGCACAGGTTTGCATACGTATGCATATTTTGCAATTTATATGCATAGCTATGCATTTTTTGGAAAGTATACATATGTATGCATAAAATTTAGAAAAAAATGCATACGTATGCATAAAAGTTTCAAAAAAATGCATACGTACATAGATGAACAAGGGGGGGTTGTAGGGGTGGACAACCCCCCCCCCTTTGGGTTGGCGGAGGTAAAAGGTTGGGGGTCCGAAGAAAACAATTTTAAAAAATTTCCTCGCGCTTCGCTCCGCTCAGCGCTCAATATCCAATAGTCAGCAAATGAAAATGAAATTCAGTGGCCAAACAACCGGAACATTCATGCTTCAATTTAACAACGGGTATGACTCTTTCTTTGCTTAAGAGCAGAGAATGTCCGACTTTGTATCAAATCAATATGTTTACAAACATTATTTGAATCAGGTACGATTTTCACTGAATTAGTAAAAGAATATTGTATGCTGTTTTTAAATGAAACTGTGACTGGAATTTCAAACGGTGATATTTCAGTATCTCAACTATTTTCAGATTTAAGTTATTGGATTTGGCTATCAGTTAAAACCAAAGAATTTTTGTTTACGATTTTTTATCACGTAAAAAAAGTGAGTAGTATTGAGGTCTTATGGGATTTTTCTGTTGATTTTGGGATCTTATGGGATATTTATGGGATCTTATAGGTCTTATGGGATCTTGGGATTATTATGGATTTATGGGATAAGGACGTTTTTAGCGTTTGTTGTGTTTTTTTTTTTTTTTTTTTTGTGTTTTTTGGTAGTGAATTGAAGCTATTTAGTTGATTCTTGATTTGGAGAGTTAGATGCGAGTTAGTCCCTGATTCGGGTTTTACGTTGAGGGATCCACAACGACTTGTGGAATAATCTACAATTTGTTGAATAATCTACGTGATAATTTTTTACTTGCTTTTATTAGTTCTGTGTTCTTATTTGCGTGTTTTAATATTGTAATAATTTTATATTTTTTTTTGTTTTATTGGGTGTCTGTTGGTGTTTGTTTTTGTTATTTGTTGCGCAATACTGTAGAAAATTCCACGCTTTTGCTTGAATTTCCACATGTAAATAATTCTACATTTTATCTTGCGCTTGTAAACAAACAAAAAATGCGAACGGAAATCTCTACAAAGATCTGTGGAATAATCCACAGTTTTGTTGACAATCCACATGATAATCTTTCCACATAACACTGTAGAAAACCCTACGCTTTTTGATGGAGTTTCCACATGTAAAATGTGAAATAATCCACACGGTGGAATATTCAACATGTTGACGGAGCAAAATGAAAACGTGAAATAGTTATTGTTAAACTAAAATGTGGAATAAATAATTTCTAAAACACGTAACGTTGAAATAGAAATAATCATAAAATAAACCTTGACAATTAAACCTTTATTAAAGCGCTTCTATCTTCTGAGACGCCGGTGTCGCGGGATATCTTTTCCCCCCTTCTTTTTTCCCCCCGGAAGATCTATCCCGGTAAAAAGCCGGGATAGTTTTTCCCCCCGGAAAAACTATCCCGCTAAAACACCGGTTAATTCTTTCCCCCCTCGGTAAATTCTTTCCCCCCGGAAAAACTATCCCGGTTAAAAACCGGGATATTCTTTTCCCCCTCTTTTTTATATTGTTGTTCGTTTGTTATGAATTTTAGCTTGGTTTTAAGGTTTTACTTAGGCTGCTTAGGGAAACTAAGGTTTAAAATGGTTAAGGTAGTTCATGGGTTTTATTTCAATAATTTTATGAATTTATGAAAGTATCATCTATATATAAATAGACGTAATGTCTGTGTGTGTGTGTGTGTCTGTCTGTCTGTGTGTTCCCTAACTCCTCCCTAACCACCCAAGGAATTAAAGTGAATGAGGTATCGTTAGAAAGCTTATACCCCAGGGAATGTCGTAATAGGGTTGAAATTTTGAAACAACTTACATGGACATCTTTATACTGGACAACGCGTTTTCACCAAAGGGGGGACCCTATGGATTTTGGAACTTAAAAAATTTTTTGACTCAGAATTGGCTCAAACTTATTTGAAAGAGTAATTAGGCAATGTAAAACCAGAATATCATGATTTTTGGAAAAAAGAACATGGACATCTTTATACTGGACAACGTTTTTTTCATTAAAAAAGGGAACTACCTTGCTCACCAACCACTAAAAGGATTGAGCTAAATGAGATATCATTGCAAAGCTTACGGTCCGGAGAATGTCAAAAAGAGGTTGAAATTTAGAAAAAAATTTGCATGGACATCTTTAGCCTGGACAAAGCATTTTCACAAAAAGGGGAAACCTATGGATTTTGGAAAGTGAAAATTTTTTGTCTTTGAATTGGCTCGAACTTATTGATAAGAGTAACTATCCAATGTAAAACCAAAATGTCACGTTTTTTGGTAAGACTAACATGGACATCTTAATGCTGGACAACGTTTTTCCACTAAAAAGAGGAACAACCTTCCTCCCCAACGAGCAAAAGGATTGGGCTAAATGAGATATCATTGCAAAGCTTACAGACAGGGGAATGTCATAAAGGGGTGTAAATTAAAAAAAATTGCATGGACATCTTTTGGTTGGACAACACATTTTCACAAAAAGGGGAAACCTACAGATTTTGGAAATCCAAAATTTTTTGCCTTCAAATTGGCTCGAACTTATTGATAAGAGTAATTAGCCAATGTAAAACCAAAATGTCACGTTTTTTGGTAAGATTAACATGGACATATTAATGCTGGACAACTTTTTTTCACTAAAAACAGGAACAACCTTCCTCCTCAACCAGCAAAAACTTGGGTTAATGGGATATCGTTGCAAAGCCTACAGACAAGGAAATGTCATGAAGGGATTAAAATAAAAAAAAATTGCATGGACATCTTTTGGTTGGACAAGACATTTTCAGAAAAACAGGGCCCTATGGACTTTGAAAGTAGAAAAATTTTTTATCTTCGAATTGGTTCAAACTTATTGGTAAGAGTAATTTGCCAATGTAAAGCCAGAATATCATATTTTTGGAAAAATGAACATAGACATCTTTATGCTGGACAACGTTTTTTGACTAAAAGGGGCAACAAACTTTCTCCTTAACCACAAAAAGGATTGAACTAAATGGAATATCATTGCAAAACTTAAATTTCAAGGAATGTCATAAAAGGGTTAATGTTTCAAAAAATAAATAACAAGGACATTTGTTTGCTGGACAACGCATTTTGACCAAGGGAGGGGGGTTTTCCCAACCACAAAACGGATTAGGCTAAATGAGGTATCATTGCAAAGCTTACAGTCTGGAGAATGTCATAAATGGGTTGAAATTTTAAAAAAATAACATGGACATCTTTATACTGGACAACATATTTTACCAAAGAGGGAAAGTCCTTTCTCCCCAATCACAAAAAAAATTGAGAGGGGGTAAAAAAAATATTATGGGTAAACCATATAGTCCAGGGAGCATCATAAGAAGTAAAAAAAATAACATGGACATCTTTATCCTAGACAACATATTTTCACCAAACGAGGGAAAGACCCTTCCTCCAACGACAAAATGAAGTGCGGGTTAACTGAGGTATCATTGTAAAGCTTACAGTCACGGGAATGGCATAGAAGGGTTGAATTTTGAAAAAAAATAAGTTATGAATATAAAAAATGCCGGAAAAAATTTTTTGTCAGCCGGATGGCTGACACGGGCTTTTTGTGATAACAAAATAATCATTTTAATTTAATGACGTGTTTTTGAAGAATGCGCAGAATTAATATTATAAACTTTATGCAAATTTTTGAAGGGGGAAAGAATATACCGGTAAAAACTTTCCCCTTGATTATAACGCTAAAATAGAAAATTACAAACAAAATTAAAATTGTGAGTAAACATGTTTTAATGAAATTTATTACACAAAAATTGGTATTTGAGCTAATAAAGGTACAGCTATTCAAATTATTTTTAAAAATTCTAAGTTTATATGATTTTAAAATTAAAAAAACATGGGGGAAAATCTATCCCAATATATTCTTTCCCCCGGGGAAAGAATTTACCGAGGGAGGAAAGAATATCCCGGGATAGTTTTTCCGGGGGGAAAAACTATCCCGGAATAGTTTTTCCAGGGGAAAAATTTTTAGGGGGGAAAGAATATCCATTGACACCGGCCTCATAAGATCATAAGAAGTAGCGACTCAAAAACGTCTGCTGTTACTTTTGTAAGACGCAAGACAGTCGCTTGTCTTTTAATTTCTTTAAAACAAAACGGTTTTGACATAATAAAAAAATTTAGTACATTTGTTTCATATAACAAAACGACTTTCTATAATTTTTTTTCATATTTCGTTGTTTTTTTTGTTCGCAAATGCTCCGTCAACATGTTGAATATTCCAGTGTGTGGATTATATCACATTTTACATGTGGAAACTCCATCAAAAAGCGTAGGATTTTCTACAGTGTTATGTGGAGAGATTATCATGTGGATTGTCAACAAAACTGTGGATTAATTCACAGATCTTTGTAGAGATTTCCGTTCGCATTTTTTGTTTGTTTACAAGCGCAAAATAAAATGTAAAATTATCTACATGTGGAAATTCAAGCAAAAACATGGAATTTCCTACAGTATTGCGTAGAAAAATTATCACGTAGATTATTCAACAAATTTGTAGATTATTCCACAAGTCGTTGGGGATTTTTTTACGTGATAAAAAATCGACACCGTGGAATAATCTACCTACAATTTGAACAATTTTTTAACACACAGTCGGACATTTTTTACTCTTATGCTCTTGGCAAAAGCACGCGCTTTCACTACACCCGAAATTTTATCAATGTTTTCATATTCACACAATTGAGTGGGTAACAAAATATTTACATAAAAAAACAACAAAAAATAATAATATACCAATGTCTGTGATAAATCTGTCAATAAATCAAAATAAACTTTTTTATTATTTTAAAGTTTAAAAATTCTTCACTTTCTTTATCAAAAACTCAATTTTTTATACACGTAATTTTGCTTAAGTTCAGTGATACAAAAAAAATTTTTTAACACCGTTTTTGTGTTTCCGCTCGCACCTCTTTTGTAGTACTGTATGCAACCTTGAGAGTACGACCGGAGTTAGAAATTGTTGACAAAAATTTCCATATACAATGAGTTAAAATGCATGTAAAAAGATTAAAATCATTAAATTCAAAATTATTTTTAATGACATCCGAATTTTTACGTTCACATTCATCTTCTTTTTAAATTTTTTTCACCGTTGATCGGGTTTTTAAAAAAATAAAATTCAGTAACTTCTGCGTCCCAATTTTATACGAGAGCCCATTCGGGAAGTATTATATAGTTCATACTTTGAGATCAAAAACCGTAAAAGCTCCAAAGGATCTTCGTCAATAGTTCGTCTTTCCATATTTAAAATTATTTTTCCCGTCAAAATTTTTCTTTCCGAAGTGCCTAAACTTATTAAAAACATGAATAAGCAATAAAAATTTCAAAGTTAAATTTTTTAACAATTTAAATCGTTTATTGGGAGCGGAATTAAATTTGTTGAGTATAACACTATAAATTCAGTAGTAGCAGAACATTCCAAAAAGACAAATTACAAAATTTATATTCTATAGTAAAAATCAAAACAAAATTTCAAAGAGAAGACTGAGACAAGTTTTTTTAAAACCAACAAATCAACACTTTATAAAAACAAAAACTATTAAAAAACAAAAAGTGTAAAAGTTTTATTTACGTTAAAAGTTTATTTACGTTTTTTACCCGTTAAAGAAAATGAATTCATTATAAACTCTATTACTAATTCTTATTATTATATTAAAAATTTTCCCTAATAAATTTTTGTTTAAGACCTCTGATGTACGTTTTTTTCGCGTCTTATTTTCACTTCTATTTAAAAATTTTAAAAAAATACGGTAATTTTCGTCATCTAGTGATATAAATCATGTTTATTATAAGTTTCGCTGAAAGGTGCTTGTATTGCCTATGTAAAAAGAGCTGTATTTACAAAAGCGTCCTGCGCCCTAATTTTGGCAAATTTAATTTTACAAAATAAGGCTTTATTTTTAAAAATTTTTAAAATCGATCCGACAGAAATGAAACTCACCAAAACCTTTTTTAAACTTCACCTGACTGGGTAAAGGCTGGTTCATACTTATGACAAAACGTCCTTTGGACAAAGTTCAAAGGACAATTTTAGAAAAGCCAAAACGTCCTTTGGACTTTTTCCTTTGGACGATATATGAATGCTGACAAAGTCCAAAGGACGAAATCCAAAAAGAAAAGTCTAAAGGACAAAAAGTATGAACACGTTGTCCTTTGGATTTCGTCCTTTGGACTTTGTCCAAAGGACATTTAATTTTAAATTGTGGGTGAATTTTGTTTTTAATTTATTAAAAACTATTTTAGTTAAAAAAACCTGCGATTTTTACTCCATTTTTGCAAAAAAATAGTAAAAACTGGTTGGCAAACTTGGTTAGTATTTTTAAAAACACTGATCCAGTTATTTTTGCGCAGTTATTTCAGTTTTTTTATTAATGTTTTTATTTTAGAAATGAAAAAGTTTAATTTTATTATTTTAAAATTTTTTGTTTTGACTATGTAAACAAAATATTTAGGGCAGTACATGTATCTGAGCCAATATATGAAGTCTGATTTAACTTTTACCTTGTACCTTTTTCTACCCAACCTTATACCTTATTACATTGTATCATTTTGCTTTAATACCTATTTAACTAACTACTTCAAATTTTTGTAAAACTACTAACTAACGGTACCTATAGTTAAAATTTTAAAACTAAAGTTAAATACCTTCAGGCTGAAATTCAGGGCGTAACCGCTTTCCGTCAGGAAAAAATAAAGAATGAACGCTTGAGAATAAAAATAATAAAAAAAGTTTTTTTAGAGATGATGTAACCAATTATTATTAAGTTGCGTTAGTTGTGTTCTCCGTACGTGATATTTTCTCGAAGAACGTGTGGTTACTTTACCACCAAGTCATTTTCACCCTGATAGAATTCATCTTTAGTCAACAACCTACTTAATTAATTTAGAGAACTTTGAGCAATAAGTGAAGAACTTGGAGCCAAAAATAGATAACTTGGAGCTTAAACGTTACCAAAATCTAAGCGAAATCTAAGCCCAAACCAAATTTTTCTTAAAGACTCTAGGTTTCCAATGTTCGCGGCTCCAAGTTCTCAAATTTTTCGATGTCACTAAGTTTCTTGCTTGTGGCTCTAAAGGCCCCATACTTTTCTAACACTGGAACACGCATTAGGTATTGGGTACGCTTTAATTATTTTCATCATATGCCCAAATTAAAACGTACTCTAAAAAAGAATATATGACCCTAATTAGGGTTCGTCTCAATCAAGACACACCCACTTAAAGTCTACCCTAATTCAAGCCCCTAATCGTCTTTATAAGCAATATAGTTAGTTACATATTTTTCCCATTATTTCTAAGTTATATATTTTTGTTAGTACCTGTCGTTTGAAGCATAAGCGCTGACCACAAGCAAATGAAGATGTAGTGGAACAAATATATCATTTTTAAAATATTTCCAAAATTACAAAACTAATAGAATATCAAAATATTTGGTAGAACCAAAGGTTTTGAAGATTATTGAAAATTTTCACGATACTGTGGACGTCGAAATCTTTAACGCCTAATTTTTGAACTGCCATTTACTGCATTAGTGCCATAATTTCTAAATAAAAGCTGTGTTTTTATAAAAGGTAATAAAAATACATAAAATTTAACTAATAAAAAAAACCACTCGGAATATTTGTGAACCCTAACTACATTCATTAATACGTATGCATGTTTAACAAAGTTTAAAAAATAATTAAACATGCATACATATACATTTATGTCGTTAAAATTCATAGATACCGCACAGTTTGTTCTTTATTTCTCATTGTTTTTTTTTCATTAATTAACTTTTTTGTATTCTTTTTAAAAGCAACATATTCATTTTATTTTTTCATTGCCGATTAATTCTGCTATTAAATCGACAATATTATCTTATTAAAACAACCAGACCATATGAAAAAAGAAAAGCAATAATACAAAGAAAAAATGTATTTTGTGGGGAATTTAGTACCGATATTAAGTAAAATAAAAGTGCATGAATTTTTTTATGTCAAAAATTCCTGTTTTTCATTAAGTAAAACCATTATAACATACATTATGGTTATAATGGTTTTACTAATGGTTTTGCTGAATAATTGAGTAAAAGCAAGAATACAAGAAAATTAATTAATAAAGAAAAGAAGAATTAGAAATGAAGAACAAATTATACGAGATATGTGTAGATCCAACTTAAATGCAAACCTATGCATATGAATTTATGCATACGTATGCGCATACGTATGCATATGTTATGCATACGTATGCAATTTTTTGCAAAGTATATGCATACATATGCATTTTTTGTAACTTTTAAGCATACATATGCTTTTTTTCTAAAATTTATGCATACGCATGCATAAATGTTTCAAAAAAAGCATAGGTATGCATAAACTTTGCGAAAATATGCATATGTATACGTTTAAGTTGCAAAAAACATGCATACCTATGCATATTTGGAAATTAAAAAAAATCCCGTTTTTTGATAAAATATGCATACTTGTGAATTTTTGCGGGAAGTATATGCATACGTATGGATTTTTTTCCAGTTTTTTTCATACGTATGCATAAATTTTAAAAAAATGGATACGTATGCATAAAAGTAACAAAAAATTGCATACGTATGGATATACTCTGCCGAAAAATGCATAAGTTACGTTTGCATATGTATACGCATTTAGGTTGAATCCACCACACATCGCGTATAATTGCTCTTCATTTCTCATTCTTCTTTTGTTTATTAATTAATTTTCATGTATTCTTGGTAAAACTATATTATACTTTTGTTTTACTTATTCAAGTGGGAATGATTATTCATTTAATAATTTTTTAAAAGTGGGACATTTAACAATATTAATTATTAAAACAAATAATATTTAATAATTCCTTTCAAAAAGTGGGGCGCTGAAACCGCTAAAACTGGGAAAAAACACTATTTTCACAATTGTTAAAATTGCAATTAAAAGTGTTAAAACTCCCTGAAAATTAGCCAATCTAGCTGAATAACATTTATATAAAAAAATCCAATGTTAGTAGTTGTTTTTTATAGTTTAAAAGCCTTGGTGGACCGGTTCATAAATAGGGAAAATAGGTTAATTAAAAGGTTAACTTTTATTCAATACGAAATCCACCAACAAAAAATGGAATAAAAAAACCACTATGGAGTAAAAATATTGAACACTGGTGCTACGCTACAGAGTCTTCCAGACAACTAAAAATTGTTATATACTTTGTATTATGGATCTAAGAACAAGCACTTCATTAAGTGTTTTTCTTTTTATCGTAGAACTGAGAATATAGGGTCTTTATATAGCCACAAGCACGGAATTTGGAGTCATCGCAAATTTTTGGGAACTTAGAGCCCCGAGCAATGAAAACTTAGAGCCTTAAAGAAAAAAAGTGGTTTGGGCTTAAAATTAGGTTTCACTTAGGCCTTAAATAACGTTTTAACGATTTTTACTTTTGGCTCCAAGTTCCCAATTTACGGCTCCAAGTTCCCTATTTTTCGGCTCCAAGCTCCAGCTCCAAGGTTCTTCGGCCCTATTGACCCTAAATCGAACTGATTCCGTCACAAGTTTTAGGCATTGATTGTTGTTTTTGTGTTAACGTTCAATTTATTCAAATAAAATGTTAAAATCAATAAAAAATGGCGCTCTTCATACTCAGTACTTTTTTGGAATTTTTTTGTTTCATGGAGCTGAAAACAACCGCTAAGATAAAAAGAGTGTCGTAATAAAGCTTTAATTTCCTGCGCCATTTTTTGCGCTCCTGACACATTGAGTAAGATCAAGCGATTTTATGTTAAAACCAACTATAAAAAACCGTATTAAATGTGGATCGCTCAGTAACAATCGTTTCTTACTCATGTTAAAAACGTCGATCTAAATTGTATTCCTGATCTGGATTAGTGTAATGCTGATGAACATGCGTTAACGTAAGAAGTATGTCATATGACCCGAGGTTTTTACAATAAGCAGAGTTAAAAATTTCGTCTATTCCATTAGTAAAACAGTAATGGACGTGTGTCACCATGTCCGTCATATATCATATAAGTAGAGAAAATTTTACAGTAAATTGTTAAAATTATGCAAGCAAGATAAAACTATTTATGTAAAAACGGCTATAAAAATATTCTTATTGTATCAAGAAACCTGTCCATAAAAATAATACTGCTGGATTTGTCGTTTTGGCGGTTTTAAACGTAAGCAACAAACTTTTCTAAGATTTTCCAAATTGAGTCCAATTTTTGCAGCTCTAAGCTTCCAAAATGTTCCGACGGCTTCAAGTTCACTGCTGAAGGCTCCAAAGATTTTTACCAACCATCCGGCATGTAAAAGTAGCATACATAATTTCGCTAGCTGGATATTGAGTATTTTCACAAAATTAAAAGTCGCTTTAAAACAAACATAAATGCCGCTACATTTTAAACTAACGATAACTGGACTCAATATTCCTTTGAAATGAATCACTTACTTTATATTTTTGATCTCTTGATTCAATACGTAATTTATTTTTTGTGGTTTTTGTTGTTGCATTAAACTTATCTTCCCTATGCAGATTATGTAACGAGCAGGCGCCAAGACAAGCCAGGAGGGGCGAAAAAATTTACCCCCATGGTTGAGACTCTTCGTACAACATTAATAACGATGTTGGCAACCTTTACCGCTAGAGTGTTCACTGCATGCAGTGTTCATCTATTTCGAGGTCTTATTTTATTTCTTGTTGATACGTGTAGTACTATTGTGAGTAGGCTATCAAAACAAAAACAGAAATATAGTCTTTTTATTCCAAGTTTAACGCTATCATTATGGGGTTTTAAGAAGTAAAACGCAGTAATTGAACCAAAACAAAGTGATCACGTATACGGTTGCTCTCTTTTATGAATATTTTGCTAGTGTATTATAATGCACTATGGTAAATGCAGCTTGCGCCATAAAAAATAAAAAAAAAACCAATAGAGGTTTGTGGAATCAGAAATTAAAATAAAAACAAGTAATTAATTCATAGTCCCTTCAAGACCCAGAAGCAAAGCTATAATTTAATTAAAATTATACAAATTGATCTCTCAGGCGGAAATAAAAATCAATGAATTCACGCAGGAACAAAGAGTTAAAACGTTTGTATTAATCAAACTGTGACCATGTATTCTTAATCAAACTATTACAGTTAAATTATGCAGTAAGTCATATAAAATTATAAAGAAATTTTAATGGCATTTTGCAAAAAGAAAGCCTAGCTACCCAAAAAATTAAATTTATATTTGGTTTAATTCTGATCAGTTATAGACTTATTTTTCAAAGAAAAAGTCGATTACGACGGAAAATATTTCTGCATGATAATTTTTTTAATTGGCCGCTCTTTGTTTTTCCATTTGAAACTAAAATTAAATTACAAAACTTTGTTTACAAGCTTAGAAGGACAAAAAAACTAACTCGTTTCTAATTTAAAATCTTGGTTTATAGTTACTGAATTAATTGTTGATTATAAAACATCAGAGGCTAAAACAAACAAGCCGACCTTTTTCGGAAAGTAGTCATATTTATTTATAACTAAAGGCAAACCCAGCGTGGCTACAACATAAAAACTAACTCGTTTTTAACTTAAAATCTTGGTTTATAGTTGGAATTACTTGTTGATTATAAAACCTCACAGGCTAAAACAAAACAAGCCGACCTTTCGGAAAGTAGTCCTATTTATTTGATTGGACGAAATTTAAAACTTATATTTTTTGCTAACTAAGCTTTTGTCCTTAAAAGTTTTAATGAAATCCGACTGCTATTAACGAATTTGATATCACTATACATTTTTCATTAAAAAAGAGGTTATGATACATGATACATGGTATAAATAAAAAAGCAATAAAACCAATAAACTTACAGGAAACAATGGCAATTTATTTTGACTATTAAAAAATAATTGGATATTATATATTTTCCGCTATATAAAATTTCGTGACTTATATTTATATATCAGATTTTTAGATATCATAATAATATGATATCTAAAAATCTGTTTGTTAAATAATTTGCTCCCAATTATCATATTATAATAATTGGGAAATATGGCAGTATTTATAAAACTGAATAAAATTACATAAAATATAATTTTTCATATTTTAGGGTCTTCTCAAAAAATTGCGTCAAAATCAATACACTAATAACGAGCTTGATTTATTTAGTTAACACAAAGATTGCGCGGAACCGTTTTATTTTCTTCAGTAAAGAAATAATAATAAATTGTTTTCATTAGGCAAAGTCCGTAATTTTCCTTAGTTGTTCAATCAATCTTCTGAACCTTGTCAATGTTTTGAAAGCAACCAAACTTTGAACCGACAAGTCGACAGGTAGCGACATAAATCTGAATTAAAACTTAAGAAGTTAAACCATAAAACTGCTGCATAAAAATTCCATTGTGGCTTGTGAAAGAATATTATTATTAAATAACTAATAGATTCTGTATAAAATTCTTAGTTGGGAAGTAAACTAATAATTACAGCAAACATTTAATGAACGTTTAGATGCCTTCTTATAAAAACAAGAATTCCTGATAAAAAGTTTATTAAAAACCTGTTACTAAAATAGACCCATTTAATGATTGAAAAATTTAGTGTTATATTTTGTTCAAATATCGAAACTTAAAATAAACATAGATATAGCACACACTAACATTGCTCGAGGAAAATATCATAATCGTGCCATTTTTTTTAAATGCGAACGACGAAACCCCCTATTACACCCTGAATTAACGCATTTACGCAAAATATTTGAATTCTCCGGGTTTTTTTTTAAATGAGCTAGCTAATGTTTTTAAAACATCGTCTTAGCTTGATTTAAAGCTCATACTTTTTCATTAATATCTGCAATACAATAATTGACCCAAATTGCGTAATCCTTTAAAAATATTGATTTTTATAGCCAAAATTAAAAACTACAAAAAAAAATGCGACTACAAAAATTTGAGCATCATATAACCAAAAAACCCAGAACTACATTGTAAAACTACGCAAATAACATAAGTGAATTAATATACTTTATATATAAATCTTTACCAGTCAATGTATCAGGTCACACTGAGAAAAAAAATGCATTACACAAAAAATTAATTCCCAAGGGTTTAACAAGAAAGAGTACATTTTGGGTAAAATGTATGTTGTTTTTATACACAACTTTTAAAAATAAGGCATATCTACTTTATGGATATTAATAAAATTAAACAAAAATCCCGCAAGGGTACCAAAAAGCTTAAGTTTTAACTTTGGTTTAATTTTTGAAAGGTATTGAATTTCGCCATTAAAAAAACGCCATACACCAAAAATGATGTTTGGTGTTTGGTGTATGGTGTTTTTACAACTTATTATAAAACTTATTACAAAATTTAAAATTTGAAGAAGCAGAATGTGTTTTTAAACGTGGTTTGTTTTTTTTAAAAATAAAGTTTTGACTAAAAACAGGTAATACCAGAATAACAGTAAACAAAAACACGCTAACTGTAAACATAACTAAAAATATGCTTGTAAACAGTTCAATTTAGTTTGCTTGTTTAATACACGTTTGAAAATTGAACCAAATTTAAATTTAAGTTTTTTTGGTATCCTAGCGTGGTTTCTGTTAAGTTAGTAATATCGGTTAAGTAGAAATCTTTTCTTTCTTTTTTTTGAAAACTGAGGTATAAAAAAACATTCATTTTAACCAAGCGGTATTTTTGTTTTTATAAATCGTTTACCGTTCTAAATTAAATTTTGATTTAATACAATTTCTTTTCAGTGTGAGCTGAGACATGAATTAGTGCAAATAAAAAGCAAATAAAAATACACCACGAATTAGTTTACTGCACCTTTAAGGAAGTCTTGAATAAACAGTAGAATAAACTAATTAATATTTTGATATATCTTGTTGAAAACTGAAAACACTCAACTGAATAAAGTTGTTTCTATTTTCTTACCAGGAAAAATCAATAAAAGAAAATTCCAATCTAATAGCTAAAAAAAGTTTTATACATAAAATTTTAGATTCCAACATAACTATATTATTTATATTAAAAACATTGCAATCAATCCAGGGGCCTATTTTATAAAGACGTTTGAAAATTTTCATTTTACATATCTCCGCCTATTTCTTGTAAATTAGATGATAGAGGATATATTACAGGGCGAATATTGATCGTTCAGCGGAAATGAATTAAATGACGTGGCTGCGATCAATTAGCGCACAGCAGTGCGCCCAGATGCTTCCCCTGGATTACAAGTTGAAAAACCTTTATCGTGTATTTTACAAAAAATTGGCGAAGAGTTGTAAAATGAGAATTTACAAAGGTTTTTGATTGCCCAGTACGAAGATTGATCAAGATGCGATTTTTCTGTACAAATAATATGCTATTCTCTGTTTTTTTAAGCATTTAAATTGAAATTTTTTTGTTTGTGGTCTATACTTTTGATCTCATATGCGGAAATTTAAGTCCTACATTTTGGTGATAGTCCCAAAAAAATCTTGGGGATTAGCTCCAAAATTGCCAAAAATAAAGGGATTTTCCGCCAAATACTAACGTTTTACCATATGGGGCTTTATGTCTAAAATTTTTTTGCAGATTGCCCATACTTTCTTGAGCTCAAAAATATATAATTTTTTAGGGGTAACCTCCTGGGTCGGGTACCCCAAGAGGTTAAAGGGGTCAATTTCCGATTTTTGCTAAAAATCTTTGTATGGGGGACACATTTGCATATTTTGGCATCATGCTCAAAAATTGTTAGAGCCACAGGCCTGAGACCGGGGGGATTTATGCGGAAATTTAAATTGATTTGGCCATAGTCCCAAAAATTCTTGGATGCCTAGGCACTAAAATGGCTGACCCCTAAAAATAAAACTTTTGACAAACCCTTCTACATAGGCGAGTAATATATCATTTTAAGCTCTCGGCGTGCTTATTTCAAAAATTTTCAAAATATAGACCCCTTTGTACCCCCAAAATTAGTAAGGGGTGATTTTTTTATTTTTATTATTTATAAGCCGTGTTTATATTCGTTTGAAAGCTCTATGCGTGCTGATTTTAAAAATATTAATTTTAGACTAAAATTTTGTATGGTTACCCGGTTACATACCCCCAAATACCCCAAAATTTGAAAAATAGTAATTTTGTCATTTTTTTCATTTTAAGTGAAATTTTTATACTCATATGAAAGCTCTCGATGCACTTATTTCAAAAATATATAGTTTTTTAATTTTCTTCAGTGGTTACCCATTTTTGCACCCATCAATGTACCCCCTAAAATTCTTAAGAGGTGATTTTATTATAATACCGTCATGTTTATACTCATATAAAAGCTTTAGACACGCTGATCTCAAAAATATAAACTTTAACTCGATTCACCCAATGGTTACAATTTTTACAACCCATAATGTACCCCCAAAAATTTTTAGGGGGTCTTTTTTATATATTTATTGTAATACCGTCGTCCTACCACATAAAAGCTTTAAACATGCGCTATCCTCAAAAAAATATATTTCAACTCGATTCACCCAATGGTTACCATTTTTACAACCCATAATGTATCCCCAAAAATTTTTAGGGGGTCTTTTTTATATATTTATTGTAAGACCGTCTTGTTTGTACTCATATAAATGCTTTAGACACGCTGATCCCAAAAATATAAATTTCAATTTATATTTTTGAGATCAGCATGTCTAAAGCTTTTATATGAGTACAAACAAGACGGTATTACAATAAATATATAAAATAAAGACCCCCTAAAAATTTTTGGGGGTACATTTTGGTTGTAAAAATGGTAACCATTGGGTAAATCGAGTTGAAATTTATATTTTTGGGATCAGCGTGTCGTGAGCTTTAATACGAGTATAAACATGACGGTATTATAATAAAATCACCTCTTAAGAATCTTAGGGGGTACATTGATGGGTGCAAAAATAGGTAACAACTGAAGAAAATTAAAAAAAACTATATATTTTTGAAATCAGTTGTTCGGGAGCTTTCATATGAGTATTCACATGTCACTTAAAATAAAAAAATGACAAAATTACAATTTTTCAAATTTGGGGTATTTGGGGGTATGTAACCGGGTAACCATAAAAAATTTTGGTCTAAAATTAATATTTTTGAAATCAACACGCATAGAGCTTTCAAACGAATATAAACACAGCTTATAAATAATAATAACAAAAAAATCACCCCTTTCTAATTTTGGGGGTACAAAGGGGTCTGTATTTTGGTTACCCGTTCATTTAGAGCAAATTTTTTTATAATTTTTAAATCAGCACGCCAAGAGCTTTAAAATGATATATTATTCGCCTATGTAGAGGGGCTGTGTCAAAAGTTTTATTTTTAGGGGTCAGCCATTGCAGTGCCTTAGGTTATCAAGATTTTTTTTGGGACTATCACCAAAATGTAGGAATTAAATTTCTGCATAAATCCTCTCCGGTCTCAGGCCTGTGGCTCTAACAGTTTTTGAGCATGATGCCAAAATATGCATAATGTGTCCCCCATACAAAGATTTTTAGCAAAAAATCGTGAAATTGACCCCCTTTAACCTCTTGGGGTACCCGACCCAGGTAGGTTACCCCGAACAAATTATATATTTTTGAGCTCAAGAAAATATGGGCAATCTTCACAAAAATTTTCAGACGTAAAGCATCTATGATAAAAAAGTTAGTAATTTGGCCGAAAAAATTGACCGTAAAGTTCGGTAATTTTGGGGCTAACCCCCCAAAATTTTTGAAAAAAAAAAATTTTTTCAGGAGGTAGCCAAAAGTACAAGGACCTTAACGCGAGAAATTTGCATATTGATCGCGGCGCGTTTAAAAGTTATAAGACCGCAAACAAAAAATTTTTTGTCAAATTTTCCAGTATCGCTAAAAAAAACAGAGAATAAAATACTAAACTTAAACTAAATGTATGGTGAAATCAATACGTATCATACTATTATTTTATATCTATATATCAGGAATAAAAAATCTTTTGAAATTAAAAAAATGTTTTGGTTTTGCAATTTTGACGTCGATGTAGGAGTTAGGTGCCATATTTTGTTGCTAAGCTATCAATAAAATTTCTTCTAATTGTCAACAAAATGTTTCAAGTAAATTAAATGGTTCAAAATACGAAAAAAATTAAATAACTTTTACATTAGCAAGCACCTTGATTGGAAAAAATTGCGAAAAATTCTTTAGAAAACTTTTTTTTTTAATCAAGTAATATGATAATATTATTCAGGGATCACATAAGTTGAAGTAAGTCGAATATTTTTTTTTAATTAAATAAAAAAAGATTTTTGTAATATTAAAAATAAATATTACATGCTTTTAACAAACACAAAAAATAATAACCTAAACTGCTTTAATGTTCTTTTTTAATTGAAAAAAAATAAATAAAATATTAGCCTATTTCTCAAATAAAATGTGCAAAATATACTCAAGAATTATTATCTGCTGCTGTCTAGCGTAAACAAGGTTGTTACTACGATCAAAAAAATGTCTGGTACACTGGATTTGAATTTTATTCGTATTGACACCTCCGTTTACAAGACAGTGAAAAAGTGCCGATAAGCAGCCTTTTATACTTACGACAACCGTCTTTCTAAAAAATAAAGCAAGTACTGGGTATGAATAAAAGTTCTAGGTTAAACAAAAATTGTATTCGTTATTATAACTGCGTAAATAAATCGATTCATTATGCAAGATGGTATAGGGAAAGTGCTTTTTTAGCTGCAGCGTGATAAACTTTACATAACCATATTGTTTTTTTTTGTGTACGAATCATTTCTTTTATTAGTTTTTGTTTAAAAAATGAAAACTATTTAAAATTAAAAAATCGTAAAAAAATAAATTAGATAAAATGTTTGATTTCGCCGTGGGCGTGGGAAAAAATTTGTAAAATGTTACGTGTATAAAGTTAGCGCACGAAATTCGTGCGCGCGCTTATTTTGCGGGCAAGCACTAAAAGACACCTACCACACCTACTACACCTACTACACCGACGGACCGACCGAGGGGTGAAAGCCCTCTTGTTACTAAAAATTTCCCTAAGCAACCTAAGCAAAACCATAAAATCAAGCTAAATTTAATGTTTTGTTTGATTTTGGGTTTTGCTTAGGTTGCTTAGGTCGGTCGGTGTAGTAGGTGTAGTAGGTGTGGTAGGTGTCTTTTAGTGCTTGCCATTTTGCGCACGAATTTTGAGCCTGTATATTTTTAGTCAAGCGTACGTAAAACACGGTTTTTTTGCCTATCGCACATTGAAGCACAATATTATTATATAAATAATTGATCGAGTTTTTGGAAAAAATATTATAAACCATTATTACTCTACGATATTAAATATAAACCATTATTACTCTACGATATTAAAATAATTAATTGTTGTTTTTTATTACGAAAACATTTACTTCTTTATACTTTAAAAAGCTCAGCAATCCATTAAACTATCGAGAACAAAAATTTATTTGATTATGTAAACTAATAAAAAAGAAAACCTACCTTGTTTTACGAAATAATTTGTTATCATATGGACAAATTTTGGATAAAAACACTGTTTTTATTGAAAATTTGTTTGTTTTATAAATAATAAATATTCTTATTGAAAATAACTTTAATATGTCTGAGAAAAAATTATCTATAAACCCTGTAGAATAAAATGTATGTATATTGGTTTTTGTACTAATAATCAAAAAAATTTTAAAAACGAAAAAAATCAATCGTTAATAATTGCGTTTTAATACATTTCATATGCTTAAAGTTATCCAAATTTCAATCATGGAAAAATATGATTTGATTAATTTTGTAAAACTATTTGTGAGGTGGAACGAAACCAACTTTCTAACAAATAAGCATAAAATACGATTGAAACTTATAGGGAAGATTATTTATTGTTTCCAGAAATAATATTTTGCCTTTCAGGGGCGAGTCCACTAAAAGCGGGTTTAGAACGTGCCAGGATAGCCCGGTGCTATATTGGATTTTTCTTCGTTTCTGAAATTATACATAAAAAAGAAAAAATGAATAACGCTACCGCCGTCGTCGTCGTAAGGAGCAAATCCGTAGGTGTGTCGGGAAGGCTGCCGGGGTTTTTATTATAATTGACTTAAATGTGAGCACATAATGCAAGTAGGGTAACTGACTTAATTTCGGTCACGCCTTAATTTCGGCCACCAATTTAGGGTGTTAGAAAATCGGCTTATTTTTAAAACACAAAAGAACTAGCACAAACGTAACTGAATTAATGTTGAATAAAGTGTTTTTGCAAAAGTTTTTTATTTTTGTTATTCTACATTATCAACATTTTCATACAAAAAGTTAATTTTTTGTGATTTTCCTAATTTTTGCTTTGTGTTTAAACTGCATCAAATTTAGAACGAAGCAATATATAACCTTAAAATATCTCCCATCAAGGGTCAAAGTTGTTAATTTTGATGTTTTGATATTTTCTTCAAAATCATTTTGCAATGCGTTTAACTAACTGCGCATTTTAAGATTCCGTTAATTTCGGCCACCTGAAAATTTAGGTGAAAGAACCTGCCGTTTTTTTGTGTTTTTTAATATAAATTTAATAACGGATTTATAAATAAATTTTTTTTGTAGTTTTTGTTTTTTTTTTTGTTTTTTTATACAAAAAAAAAAAATTTAAAAAAAAAAAAAAATATTAAAAATTGTTTTTTAAGGTTTTGACATAATTATTTAAAGTCTTGCTAATAACTATTAAAGTTCGCAAACGGGAAAAATTAAGTTATATGTACCAAGAACAATACCTAAGGGTAAATTTGCAACCTTTAGAAATTTTTATTGTTCGTTTAAGCAATAGTTATGGCCAGTTTTTTGTAGGTGGCCGAAATAAATGGCACGCGCCTTACTTTCGGCCACTTTCACAAAAAAGTTTAAACCCTCCTTGATTTTTAAGTGGAACAGACATATTCAAATTTTGCACTGGAATAACAAATATAGCTATTGTTTGATTTTTAGGCCAAATTTTGGCTTGATTGAAAAGCCAGAAAAAAACTTATTCAAAAAAATAAAAAAAGGTGGCCGAAATTAAGTCAGTTACCCTACATGTTAAATATAATAGC
>JASAMX010001180.1:0-13024 GCA_030248175.1 Microlaimidae sp. YZB2_3 | reverse complement strand
TGACAATCTATTTAGTCCAATCATACGCAGTTTAAACTGTTCATGGCAAAAATAATAGCCAATGGCCGAAATCAAGGCATGGCCGAATTTGAATCACTTATCCTACTGCTAATAAAATTTACTCCGCAAGTTCAATAAAGATTGTAAATTAGTATTAAAACCTTTTTTTTAAAAATTTTATTATTTTTTTGAAATTCTTTTATTTTTGAAAACGATAAAAAATATCAATTGCTATAGCCAATGAAATCATACAGGTAAAATTGTAGTAAATCGAAATATTATTAAATATAGTTAAAAGTATTTTTTTAATAAAACGAAAGCACGGTATAGTCGACTATAAACAGCCATTTGGTAATCTTAAACTTCGGCACATACAAACACCGTCTTTACAAACGGAATTTTTTGACGCCACACTTCATAGTTGTTTCTGAACTGAGATCGCTGCAACTGTGACCCAAATCTAAATACAGGTAATTATTTTATAATTAAAAAAATTACAAAATATTAACTAAGTAAAATAATTGAAAACATACAATAAAATAAAAATAATAATGAAAAAATATGTTAAGATATAATAATGCAAAGAGAAATATTAATGCGTGATTTCAAGCTTATAAAATGAATTCATGAATTCAAGCTTATTTACACTTGAAATTTAAATTATTCTACTGGCGTTTTTAAGCTGTTTTTATTGTTTTTAGTAAGTTTTAAAAAAATACTTAGCTTACAAAATTTTTTTGACAAAATAATTAATGGCATTAATTTTTCCTTTATTTTTCACCAATTAGTGCAAAAATAGGGCGGAGCTCCGGATCTTCCGAGCTCCAGGGTTGCTCCGGAGCTCCGAAAAGCGAAGGTCGGCTCCAAAACTCCGGAGCTCGAAACTCCCTTCAATTGGCCGTTCCGGTTCTTGTGAAAAACAGGAGCCAAAAACGCTGGCAAACGATTTGTTAGCGCATCTTGTTGCATGCTTGATCACTTAAATTTAAAATCTAAATAGCACTTAATATGCAAATGAATTCAACAGAATCGTTTTGAAATACGAAATCTCGTCTAGACATCTCGAAGTCCATGATGAAACCAAGGACTTCCATAACCAAAGATTGTATAGTAGTCCATGTTAAATAAAAAAATGTTACCTGCGAAACACAACCCGAAGACTGGAATGTAATTCGGCTTGCAAGCGCAAACTCCGCGGACACACTCGCTCTCCGCTACTGAACACTCGTTGGACAAATAGCACTTCCCGCCCAGAGGTTTAACTGCAAATATTTATTTATCAGTATGTGGTATGAATATTTTTAGCTATATAATCCCCTTAAATTTCAAATGTCAGTATTATCGACAGTCAATAAATTTAGCTTAAACCAAAAACGCAGCGTTTTAAGAATTAAAATGCTGACTTGAAGTGTTATTTTAAATACTGGATTTCTTAACAAAGTTATATTTGGAACTACATGATTTCTATTTCCCAAACAGAATGTAATTATCTAGATCTTAAACTTTTTTGTGAAAATAATCAATTATTAATTAATGTATACAATAAAACCGACGAATTTTCATTTAAAGTTGTAAGATATGTACATAAAAATAGTATTATATCAAGTACACTTGGGAAGAATATTTTGTATACCCAGATAATAACAATATCAAGAATTTGTAATACCTACAATTTTTTTATCATAAGACTTAAACAAATTCACATTAATTTTAGAAAATTAAACTATACCGATAAAGAAATTATAGAGGTGTATATAAATTTTTTTAAATTCTATAGAAGCAAATTAAGTAAATTTGGAATTATTTCGAAAAAGCAATTTACTCTAATAGTTAAAAATTTCTAAATATGGCATTATCATATATAATTTTTGACATTTAAACACTGAAAACTTTTTGACAAACGGGTCTCATATAAAGAAGAGGCTATACTAAGACGGTTTTAATGTGGTAGGACTATTCAGTTACTTGTCTTTTTATTTATGGTTTCTTGGTATTTTCATAATTGCTTATTTATTTTTCTTTATGGTCACAACATGCGTACTTAGATATGCAACTTTCATTTTTTTACGTACTTCGGTACGTCACGTTCACTTTTACGTACTTTGGTACGTCATGCTCACTTTTACGTACTTCGGTGCGTCATGCTCACTTTTACGTACTTCGGTACGTCACGTTCACTTGTATGTACTTTACGGGTACATCGCAAACCAAGTTTATATTATAATTAGTTTAAGTTACTCCATTAAGAGGAACTAAATTTTAATGATTATTTCGTTTATATGTACAATTATCTAGATTTTTAGGTTTTTTTTAAAAAAGGTAATTTTATTAAAAGGTAATTTTTTTTAAATTTAATTCTTTTTAATTTTTAAAGTATTAGGTGATAATTTTAATATACAATAAGTTGTTTTACATATGTTTAATAAACTTATATTCACTCTACTCTGACTTAGTTTTTCAAAAAAAGCCGCCGGAGTGTTCCAGAAACAAATTTAGTTACGCAATAAGAAAGTGAACAGCAAAACAACTCTTGTACTATAATGCGTGGCAAGCGGTCAAGTGATTAACAGAGGTGAATTTTTCGCTTTCATTTTGTTATTTTTATTACTTGACTACACTTTTTAGGTTTTTAAATTTTGTTGATTTAAAAAAAATTTGATGTACATTATACCTTTTAAGTGAAGTGATGGAATCTTTTGAAAAGCTCCTACTATCATGAAGCTTAAAAGGCATCAAAAATGTGTCTAGAATTAGGAGCGAAACACATTTTTTGATATTACAAAATTTATCTTATTGCATGCTTGTAAAATTCAATATATTGTTGTATTGTAACTTAATTTGTTATTTATTTTAGCGTCTTTACAGGTTACATCAGAAATTACGGTTAAAAAATTTTAATTTATGCGTATTAGGTATGTAAATTCGTATTTTTTGTTATCTTTGCATACATAAGGGTTCCCCCCCTTTCCCTCACCGGTTTTTTCTTATTATAAAAACATTTGAAAAAAGTTTATATAAATTATATATATTATAATGCAATTATAATTATTATATATTAATATAATTGTGATGCACAAATTACACATAAAACCACTTAAAATTTTATTATTTTTGAAACCATCTATGGCTTGTCTTTTCACCTATGTATCTTCACATGTAAAGCTATATACTGTTTTTGCGTAAGGTTGTATTTTTTTGCAATATGCGTTTTTGTTAAATTTTTTTAATTCGCAAACTAAATGAAATAAATTTCCAAATAGTAATGAAATAAGTTCCAACTAGTATTGTAAAAAGTTACTTTTAACTTTTACTTAAACTAATAAAAGTAAAGTATTTAGGATTACTTTTACTATTACTTTTACTCAACTTTTGAAGTTTCAATTATTTTACTTTTACTCTTACGCGACTTTTGAAATTTCAATTACTTTTACTTTTACTCTTATGGCTGGTTCATACTTATGACAAAACGTCCTTTGGACAAAGTCCAAAGAACAAATATCTTTTGGACTTTGTACAAAGGACAAACACAGCGTCGAAACGTCCTTTGGACTTTGTCCTTTGGATTTTGTCCAAATGACAAAGTACAAAGGACAAAGTGTTCATGGTTTTAGTCCTTTGAACTTTTACGACTGGATTTTATCCAAATTTCAAGCAGCGTTCATACTTTATTTAAAAGGAAAAAGTCCAAACAACGTTTTGGCTTGTCCCAAAGGACGTTTTGGTTTTTTCTAAAATTGTCCTTTGGATTTTGTCCAAAGGACAAAAAAAGTTTTTTTAACCGTAACACCAATTATTTAGACCAAAAACTTATTAAAATAAAAACTTATACGTAAAATTAGAAAAAAAATTTTTTGAGGCGAAACTTTAGAGTATCCAAAAATGGAGCGTTTTGCTCCGTTTCAAAGTTACTTTTATAATACTTTTACTCTTACTTTTACTTTACTTAAATAAAATTTTAACCGTTACTTTTACTTTACTTTAATAAAAAATCACAAATTACTTTTATTACTACTTTACTTAAATTAACATTTTTCAAATTACTTTTACTTAAAATAATCTAAAATCTATTTTATTTTTACACCACTAGTTGCAACTCGAGATTTTCTAAAATTTTCATTTATAAAACCAGGACTCTAAGACTATTTTCATTGTTTTAAACAACTACTAAAAAATTAATTACAAAAAAATTTTGACAAAATAATCAATAGCATCACTTTTTGAATTACATCGATAAAATTAGTACAAAAGAACTTTGTAGTTATAAATTTTGCAGAGTTGGTAACTTGTAAACATGATGAATTTTAGATGTTCTTAACGGTTAATTTATTGTTACTGTGTTTTCGCTTTACATTATCGTTTTTGAGATCACTTAAAAAATTTGAAGTATCGTTTAGTTGATGTGTCGACTGTTCTCCATGCAAGTTTGTATTAATCTTTGGAATTTTTTTTTGCTGGTCCTGATCAATTTTTTAATTTCGTTATACTCGGCCATCGTCGGCCGTCCGTTTGGCTCGGTCCTTTTCCCGCCATTTTTCAAGTACAGAATTATTTGTCAAAGAGCCCCAGACTATCGCTTGTCTATACTTTTAAAATATTTTTGAATCTTATCTCACGCCCGTTTTTTATGCATTTTCGATTTTGAAAAGAAAATCAAAAGAAGATTTCAAAGTTTTAGATATTTAATTTAATCTAAAGAGTTGCGTATATGTATTAAGGGTGTTTTGAAACAGTTTACTTCTAGCGATGTTCCGATTTTTGACAACATCATTCTCCGAAAAAAGGCCATTTAAAGCGGAGGGAGCTCCCCCCCTCCGCCCCTTAAATGAGCTGATTTTTAAACTTATTTAATCATAAAAAATATTGAAAGCTACTCTATTTTACATTTTTAAGACTATTTCAAACGTTTTTAAACAATTTTTAAAAAAATAATTTAAACAAAAATTTTTAACAAATAATTCTATAGTATAAATCTTCTTAATTATTCATAAATTTAATAAAAAAAATAGGGGCGGGCTCCGGTACTCCTGAAATCCGGAGCTTCGGGGGGCTCTGGGAGCTCCTGAAGCAACAGAGCTCCAGAGTTGGAGCTGCGGGGCACATCACTAGTTTATTTTACTGTTATTTACCAAATATATTTTTTCGGAACAAGTTGAAAATTAGAAAAGCGAAATTCGCCATTATTTTGCACTATTTTGTAGTAAATCTACTTTAAAATTTCACTATTTTTCCACAAGCCTATTTTTATTATTTGTCGTTACTCTGACACAATGGTTCGTAAGCGTCCTGAAAATACCAGCAAATGAAACTTTTTCCAGAGCCCAAACACAAAAATCCAAACAAAACAAGTCAGAGTTTCACATTGATTTTATTACTTATTACTCTTTTTGTGTCAGAGTAACGACTGAAAAAGACAGCACACTTTTATTTACTCCGCGCGCTTAAAAAAATTTGCTTAAAAATATTTTCGTTTTTCCAAATCTAAATTTGTTGTTTACAGGACATTACTTAAAACTCCTTTTTAAATATGATTAGGTTCATTACCACCGATAAACATTAGCTGTCGTTGAAAGTGGGATGAGATATGTTATATCTTGTAAAAAGTGTACTAAAAATTACTGCATAACATAACATCAGTAGTAAAGTAGTCGAGTGGTTAACGTGTCGGCATATCCTCAGATCTGTAGGTTCGAGTCTATCGCAGGCAATACTTTTAACGTCGAAAAAAAATTTTTAATTTTTAGCTTTTTAAGAAAAGTGTTTTTTATTCAAGATACGCCGAAAATGAAAATGAAAAAATAGAATATTTTTGGTTATAAACTTTATTATAATATAATGTATTTTGACATGTATTTAATTGGTGTTATTAATAATTGTGGAGTTTCGCTTGGTTTTTGGTATCAATCGTTGCGTCAGGTTTTACTGAAAAAATTGTAAAAAATTGTATTACAAAAAAAATTAATTTTTAGCGGTTATCGAGATATTATGTTTTGATTTTTGTTTTTGGGGTGTGTTTTTTGTGGTTTGGTTCTTTTCGCTTCAGTGTAAGATATTATAATTTTGCTATGAAAAGATGCAAAATTTTTAATTATTCCATCGATTTTTTTGCCGCTCAGTCAGCCAAACAACAGTAAATATGTACGCCCAATGAGAAATTAAAAAAAAACTGCCAATATTGAACTGAACTCAAATTCCTCAAATCGTTTATTTAAAATAAAACATTATAACTACAATATAATAAATAAAAAGACAGAAATTAGTATAATTAAAAATTTTGCATCTTTTCATAGCAAAATTTGCATATAAAATATCTTAAATACATCTAAATTTTGCGAGAAAGAATGCGTTTGCAAAGTCCCACGTAAGTAAAAAAAAACACACCGTGGCTGATCTTTGGTAAAAAACAAAAAAATTATCTGAAATAACCAAGCGATATTCTTGTTAATATCTGGACAACTGCTGAAAATTATTTTTTTTTGTAATACAATTTTTTATTCAGTTAAACCTGACGCATCAATTGATACCAAAATCCAAGCGAAACTCCACAATTATTAAATAACACCAATTAAATACATGTCAAAATACATTATATTATAATAAAGTTTATAACCAAAAATATTCTATTTTTTCATTTTTCATTTGGCGTATCTTGAATAAAAAACACTTTTCTTAAAAAGTTAAAAATTAAAAATTTTTTTTCGACGTTAAAAGTATTGCCTGCGATAGACTCGAACCTACAGATCTGAGGATATGCCGACACGTTAACCACTCGACTACTTTACTACTAAATGTTATGTTATGCAGTAATTTTTAGTACACTTTTTACAAGATATAACATATCTCATCCCACTTTCAACGACAGCTAATGTTTATCAGTAAGTTGAACAAGTGGTATTTAAAAGGAGTTTTAAGTAATGTCCCCTTGTAAACAAATTTAGATTTGGAAAACAAAAATATTTTCAGCGAATTTTTTAAGCGCGCGGAGTAATAAAAGTGTGCTGTCTTTTTCGTCGTTACTCTGACACAAAGAGTGACAATCAGTATAAAATCAATGTGACTCTGACTTGTTTTGTTTAGATTTTTTGTGTTTAAGATATAAAAAAAGTCACAGTTACGAGTATTTTAGGACGCTTCCGACCCATTGTGTCAGAGTAACGACAATTTATAAAAATAGCTTATGGAAAAATAGTGAAATTTAAAGTAGATTTACTACAAAATAGTGCAAAATAATAGGCGAATTCGCTTCTAATTTTCAACTTGTTCCCAAAAATATATTTGGTAAATAACAGTAAATAAACTAGTGATGTGCCCCGCAGCTCCAACTCTGGAGCTCTGTTCTTAGGAGCTCCAGAGCCACCCCCGGAGCTCCGGATTTCAGGAGTACCGGAGCCCGCCCTATTTTTTTATTAAATTTATGAATAATTAAGAAGTTATGCTATAGAATTATTTGTTAAAAATTTTTTGTAAATTATTTTTTTAAAAATTGTTTAAAACGTTTGAAATAGTCTTAAAATGTAAATAGAGTAGCTTTAAATATGTTTTATGATTAAATAAGTTTAAAATAGCTCATTTAAGGGGCGGAGCTCCGGAGCTCCCTCCGCTTTAAATGGCCGGAGCTCGGAGCATGATATTGGAGAGTAGGAACATCACTAAAGTAAACTGTTTGAATTCTAAATACATGTATACAAAGCTTTAGATTAAATTACATATTAAAACTTGAAATCTTCTTTTGATTTTCTTTCAAAAATAAAAATGCATAAAAAACAGGCATAAAATAAGATTAAAAATCTTTAAAACATGGGACAAGCAATAGTCTGGGGCTCTTTTGACAAATAATTCTGTACTTGAAAAATGGCCGGAAAAGTGACCGAGGCCGACGGAAAATTGGCCGACAAAAAAATGGCCGACTATAACAAAATTAAAAAAAATTGACACCTTTTTAGCGGACCAGGAAACACGAATAATAGAAAAAATTCCAAAGATTTAATACAAGAACTTGCATGCAAAAAACAGTCGACACATCGACTTAAACAATACTTCAAAACCATACTTTAAGTAATACTTCAAAAACGATAATTGTAAAGCAAAAACACAGTAACAATAAATTAACCGTTAAGAAACATCTTAAAAAATTAGTCATGTTCCCCAGAGCTCCGAGCTCCGGAATTCCTGAGCTCCGGAGCTTTACCTATTTTTGTACTAATTTTATGAATATAATTCAAAAAGTGATGCTATTGATTATTTTGTCAAAATTTTTTTGTAAACTAATTTTTTTCATAACTTGTTTAAAACAATGAAAATAGTCTTAGAAAAGCAGATAGAGTAATTTTAAATCTATTTCAAGCGTAAATAAGCTTATTTAAAGATTGGAACTCCGAAACTTCCTTTGTTTTAATTAACCGGAGCTCCGGAGCATGAAATTGTGGAGTAGGAACATCGTTACATAGAATGCTTAATAAATTGTCTATTGTCTACAGTTTCTCTAAAATTATCTATAAATAATAAAAAAGCAGAATTCTGATAACTGAGCGATTAATGATAGGACTCAGCGAGTTTCGCTGCCGATAGCGACTGTTTGTTTATGCTTTCTTAAAGCCCGGTTCACACTGAGATGGCAATGCGACCGGTGGCATTGCCACCGCGAGGTTGCATTGCCACCGCTGTTGTGTCCAACGTTAAACATATGACGTGTTCACACTGAGGTGGCAATACCACCTTGCGGTGGCAATGCCACCGGCGAGGTGGCATTGCGACTGCTGTTGTATTCAATCCACAACTCCGTCATCGGTGGCAGCTCTCTGAAGAAAAAAACGCATTGGAACGCGCGCATTATTAAAAAAATCAATGAAAATATTACGGTTTTCACATAAACACTTTCATTGTATAAGCAAAACGGGCAAACAATATTGCGGTGTAAATAGAAAAACACCTGAAAACGCGTAAATTGCATAAATGAAAAAATTATAGGCACCTTGCATCGGAACTCGGTTTATATATGGAATATGCAATATACATAAGCGTCACCATAATGGATAATTACCGTATCTTCTACTTATCTTTCGTAGTATGCAGATCAACCGATCGAAATTTCGCGCCGTTTCGATCGGTTGATCGGCATACTACGAAAAATAAGTAGGCGATACGGTAATTATCCATTATGGTGACGCTTATGTATATTGCATACTTCATGTATAAACCGAGTTCCAGTGCAAGGTGCCTATATAACAAAACCGTGTTTAGCAAAACAAACAAAAACAAATAATCTTTTATGGAAAAAAAATTTAGTAAAAAAGTAGTTTTTACGAGTTTTAAACACACGTACATACATACCATGGAAAAGTGCTTGAATATGAATTTGCAATTTTTTATGCATTAGGGTAGTGCATTTAATTTGGCACTTTTTCGTTTTTCCAATGTTACTTTTCACTGTATGGCCCGATTTTCATGTTTGATAGCTCATTTTAAAGCTTTTACGATATTGCGTTGCGTCATAAAAATTTCACTGTACAAAAGTTGTTTCTTTACTTAATTAAATCAGTTTTTAAAAAAATGGAAAATTTGCAAAATTAAATGTATGCATTTAATTTCTGCACTTTACAAACAATCGATTGTTTCTCAGTCAAAAAATCATCATTTTCAAAAATTTAAAAACCTATCATTATCTCCAGACAGTTTTCTTTAATTTAAGCTTCTACTTGTTGTTCAACGTGTAACTGGCAAAAAGTTACAGCTAAAATGCCATATGGTATCAAAATGAGCAAAATTTAGGAAAAAAGTGCATTTAATTTTGGCACTTTTTAAAGGGACCCTCTTAATCGAGTTTAAGTGCAGTGCTATGACCTCTACACATTTCAACGTTGTCTTTTAACTATTTGCAACTACAATTTAACACCCGACCACTTAATTCAACCCGTTTTTACCTACAGCAATATGTGTGCCGAAATTACACTATTTTATTTTATAACGATTGCTCACCACAGACGCAACGTAGAACCACGGGGACTAAAAATTCGGAAAATAGACTAAATTTTACCAGGACAGTTTAATTTTTAAACCAACTTATTGCGTAATCATGAAATGCCCATGTTCTAAAAACGAGTAACAATTTTATTTTTTGTAAATCACGCAATTTCACATGAAAATATTATAACATAACGAATAAAAAATGGCGAAAGTCATCTACATGTAATTAGATCTCAGTTGAGCTATCAAACGTCGTATTCCGTCCAGGATTACCAAAGATATAGTCCAAAATAAAAAATGCCCAATTTCGAAAAGTGCTGAAATTAAATGCACTACCCTAATAAAAGATTTGCAAATTTTTCTGCCGCACAGTTTCTAATATAATTTATTGCGCGGCTTTAGGTTAAAAGAGTAAACAATCTAAAAACAGGGTTATTAAAAAAAATTTAAAAACAAAATCGTTTATCTATATAAATTAAAAAGAAAACTTTTAAGTTCGTTAATGTTTCTTTGACCACCTTTAGAAATAAAACTTTTAAAAAATATGGCTACTGATTCGGATGAACTTCTGATCAAGTTCGGAACCGTCCGGAATTTTATTACAAGCGAGAAAAAACATACATTGACAGAATTAACCAGGCAAACAGCTGGGGAATAAGGAAAAAGAGTAAAAAGTAAAAAAAGAGTAAAAAGTAAAAAAAAGTTACCGACATTTTCTTAGCTCTACAGGCGGACGAAATGCTCTTCAGCGGTGGCAAAGCCACCCCAGTGTAAACCTAGCGGTGGAAATGCCACCGGTGGCATTTCCACCGTTGGCGGTGGCATTGCCACCGGTGGCATTGCCACCTCAGTGTGAACCGGGCTTAATTGTTTTAAAATTCGCTAAAACCGTTCATATAATTCTTACTCTCTTAAAAGTGATTGGTTAATATAATGTAGAAATTAGTAAGTTTCTACGAATTATTTAACGGGAAAGGATCCGCTCACTTAATTAGTAACTGTTACGATTTTTTTTATTTATCATTAAAAAATTAGTAAAACTCCCGTCTTACAATAAAATTTTTCCGATAAAACTCCGGTTAAAGGATGCATAGAATAGGTTTACGTGAAGCAAGAATTTATAATACTTAACAAGCATAATAAATTTAAAAATTCAAAACAATAGGTTTAACTTCCAAATTTTACTTTTATTTTAATTTTAGCGCGATGGTGAGAAGAAAAGTCCTTTTTCGGCCAAACATTTTTCAATATTTTTTTCTTATTTAACCATTTTAAGGGTGAAGAAAAAGTGATTTATGGTTAGTTTTCAAATATAATATTGTTTTAATTAAAAAACAAAACATTTCTTACCTTAGTCTGTCCTTCCTTAATTTGTTTTGTAAACGAAAGTGCAGATTTCACACTTAAAAAAAAATAAAGTGTTGCAAAAACTTAAAATCCCTAGCAGAAAATTTTACACACTTCAAACTAAAGATGTAAAGTCAGTGCACACACAAGCAATTTCTGCCATCTTGATTCCATAGAAATTATCAGCGCCTTTGGAGTTTTTTCTTTGCAAAGTAATTTTGTTTTAACAGTAGCGAAGAATTCCCAATATTTCCAACAAAATATCCTCACAGGTTTGCTATATTTAGAACAAAACCAAAGGAAAAGTCCCGTGGTAGATATTAAAACTTTAAAAAGAGTCGGATTAAATTGGCCCAACCTTATATTTTTGTTTT
The DNA here is from genome assembly GCA_030248175.1 of Microlaimidae sp. YZB2_3. Classification (NCBI taxonomy): domain Eukaryota; kingdom Metazoa; phylum Nematoda; class Chromadorea; order Desmodorida; family Microlaimidae; species Microlaimidae sp. YZB2_3. The sequence continues at coordinate 1,343 of JASAMX010001180.1, read as the reverse complement.
AAAACAATTATTTTTGTTAATAATAAACATAAAACAAAAAAATGAAGGTTGAAAGAATTTGACTTCAGTTACACATAGGATTTGATTCTTTTCGTAGAATATATCTACCTTATAATTGCGCAATGCGTTTTTAAGTTGGGAGCCGTCCGTGGGTGGGTCCTGTTGTCCGTCCTCTGCTGGCATTTTTAATTTTTTTCCTTCAGAAGGATTTTTTATAACTTTTCGCTCATAATTCTTCTTCACGTTAAAACTTTTCGCACTCCTCCTATCCCTGCAAAAAATTTGAGCGAAATTTCCACCCTCCAAATTCATTATTAAAAAAGGGTTATTTCCGTGAAAAAAACCGAACGTCGCGGAGGGCGATTTCTGACCAGGGGCGATTGAATTAAAACTTCCTGTATAAGCGGCCCCACTCTGCGTTTCCTTTATACCCCAATCGCGCACGCGGAAGCTTAATTAGCCAGCGAGATTGCGGAAACAAGCCAGCGAAAGTATGCCCGAGCCAGTTGGCTTATTGAGTGACCTTAGTCCGCGCGCATGCGCGCATATATATTGCGAAACTAGCCAGCCAAGGAATGCACAAGCGGGTTGGCTTATTTGAGCGACCTTAGCCCACTGGGGTTTCTATAAAGCAGCCAGAGTGCGCAAAGTAACAAACAGGTTCTAGCAGAAACAATAGGTTTTTATCATATTTTTCGCTTTATTTACCACAGCGCCGGTGGCGTCGCGTATTTTATTTTATCCTATTTTATTTATTTTAGCTGTGACCGTTTTTGTTTTTTGTTTGTAATACTAAGTGTGCTTATTATTTGTTATTTGTAATACTAAGCGTGTTTATTTATAAAGAAATTTTAAAAATATGTTTTTATATTTTTAAAATTCCTTTAACATTTTGACAATATTTTTTTTTTAATATTTTTGTATTCCTATGTATCTTATTTTTAAAATTCTTTTCAAGATTTTTTTTTTAAGATTCTTTTTAAGAATTCTTCTTTTTTTTCTTAAGATTCTTAATTCTTTTTAAGGTAGAACGATCCAGTTGCAAAATTTTCGCCGAGTTTCCCCAAAACACGTTTTCGGGGGGTCCTGATTACGAATCCGACCTCCGTTTTTCGATTCAACCACCCGGGGGGGGGGGCGCTAGGGGGGTGAAACCTCCCTCTTGGGGGCATTCTGACTATATACCAGTTTTACCTCAAAACCACCTCAAAACACATACTCAGGGGTTTTTGTAGGTCCTAATTACGAATCCAACCTCCGTTTTTCGATTTGACCCCCAGGGGGCCCTAGGGGGTGCACCCCCCAATTGGGGGGCATTCTGACTATTTACCAGTTTTACCTCA
>JASAMX010001178.1:0-12248 GCA_030248175.1 Microlaimidae sp. YZB2_3 | reverse complement strand
TGTTCGTTCAGTTACATCTGCTCAAAATAAAGGGAAGAGACACAGGGAACCATTAAGGTACATTAAAGGAGCACTGTCACAAATCAAATTCCTATAACGCCCGAACCGGACTGATCCTTTAATACTGAACCGATTCAGCTGGAATTTAAAAATGTTGTAGCCTTGTAGTGGAGCACTCTAAATACTAAAGTTGAGTTAGGTAGGTTTGGTATTAAAGGAGCAGTCCGGTTATGTGTCTGTCAAAATGAAGAAAACTATTAAAATTTACAGTTCCTAACTTAGTTTTAAATTTTTTAATTTGATACCTTGAATACACAAAAAACATGAAATAATAAGGCCTTATATACATCAAAAGTCATTAAATTACAAACTTTAATATATGTTGAAAGTACACAAGATACAAATGAATAAAAGAAAGAAACACAAAGAGCTATTAGGCTACATTAAATGTGTCTGTTAAAATGAAGAAAACTACCAAAATTTACAGTTCCTAAGTTATATTATAATTTTTTAACAGTGTCTACACTAACGACTTGAGAAAGAAAATAACGGTATTTACTTACTCTACACGCAAAATTTTAAAAGAAGATATTTTTTAGCTCAAGGTACTGATAATTTTAAGCTGTGATTTTTTTTTCTCAAATGTAGTTGGGACACAAGAAAATGTTTCAAATGATAAATCGTTCAGATTTATAATAACAGAAAAGCATAGTTTTAAATCAAAATGTATTCTGCGCTCTTCAAGAGATTTTAAATTAAAAAAAACATTTTTTCTACATAAATAAAATTACAATTTGACCTGCATTTAAAAAAAAAACGTTTAGTAAAAGTCCTTTAAACTTGATCAATGGCAAGAATATCTTGTTAAAAATGTGGAGACCATACAGGAATACAGTATTTATAGGAAGTAACTAAGGCGTGAAAGTTTTTTGTCTGAAAATATCTAAAAATAATATCTGTAGTTTTAACAAAAATATATAATATACCCAAAAATGTGCAACTCCTATATAAAAAAGTACGGAAAATTAGTCCATTATAATGAGCCTCTCCATTTAAATGGCACCCTCTATTATAATGGTATAGTATTCATTTTAATTTCGCCAATTAAAATGGAGAGAAAGCCATTATAATAGCAATTTATTGATTTAATTTCACTTCATATATACTCACAAGTGTAATACTGTCAGGGTCACAAGATGTTTTACCGTGTTGAACAGTATTAAACCTACACCAAAAAACTCTTGCAGTCCGGACAGTATTACACTTGTGAGTATATATATGAAGTGAAATTAAATCAATAAATGGCAATTATAATGGCTTCCTGTCAATTTTAATTTGACAAATTAAAATGGGTACCATGCCATTATAGTGGAGGGTGTCATTTAAATAGCCTATGTTTCTGTATTTTTTTATATAGGAGTTTCACATTTTTCGGTATATTATATATTTTTGGTTTTAAAAGCATTTTATATAACATATTTGCAATGAACACCTGGTTTTATGTTGTCTGATACTAAGGTCTCAGGATCTTCAATGGATGTATTTGAAATTAAATTGTTACCGTTTATAAATAAAAGTCTAGGATTCCCAAACCCCACATAAATTACGCTACATTTGTAAATAGCAATTTTAATTGCCCATTATATTAAAAAAACCTACACAAAAATACCAACGTTTTAGCTAAATTCCTTTCTTTTTTAATAATATTTTTATTTTATTAATTGGAATCAAATCAATTTTAAAATTTAAAATTTTGGCTATCTGAACTTAATTTTACTAAAATATTATTTAAATTCTGTTTTATCACGCATCATTTTAGAAACATAAAAAACACAAAAAACAACGTGGATTTTTGGGGATGGGCTGATACAAAACTTCGACACCCATGTAAACCAAGGGTGGTTTTTTTTTTTAAATCACCACATTAAAGTTAGTGAAAAATAGTATGGTTGGGGTTAAAATCAACATTTAGAAGACACAAAATCGGGATGGCGGGGTAAAAAATATGTTTATTAAAAGATTTTTATAAATTTGGTAAAATAAAAATAATATATTGGGTTTTCAACTACATTTATCGTTGTAAATTTTATAATAATTTTAGTTTATTCAAATTAATTTTAGTATAAACTCTATTCTCGAATTATTTCAGTATACCAGTAAGAAAACTTTAATTCTAGTATAGTACTTGGATTAAATCCTAGTATAGTATAGCTTCGTACAACATGTCCGGTTTTAATTCTAGAGTATAAAACTCAAAATAGTTTTAGTATAGTAGTATAGTACAGTATAATTCTTGTATGTAGGCATCCCTGTACCAGATCTAGTGGTCAAAGGATGTTTACAAGGAATTTAGAGAGTTTTTAAGATACAGTATTTATTGCAGATAAAATTGGGCGAACTGGGTAGCCATATGTTTTGTGATTTCGGAAGGCCATAATGTACACCAAGCTGTGATCCTACTGGGCTTTGGTTTCTTCTGAAATAATATTCCAGTTTCAAGTAATCTTAAGGATTTCTTAATACATTCTTTAGTTTCAAGAGTAATTTGTAGTCCTGATTGCCGATAAAATTAAGTTCCTGAAACTTGTTATTGGCGGAAAGTGTTTTAACATTGAAAATATAGTGTGTTTTGTCTAGAATTACAATTGTATTTCCTTTATCAGCCTTTAAAATAAAAATGATTTTATCATTTTTAAGTTACTGAAGAGCTTCTTGTTTTTTTTTAGTCAAATTCCAAGAAATTGGGCTATTGTTATGAATGTAAAAAGAAGATAATCACATAAGTCTTTAAGACGGGTTTTACGTAGATTATGATAAATACCATAAGACGTAAGTATTTTAATTTTCATTTTTTAATAAAAAAGTTTAAAGGGTAAAAATAGTTTGCAGATTTAAGTTTGGATGTAGGAATTGCAAAATTTAATCTTTTTGATAAAAAAGATTTTTTCATGATTGTTCAGCACGCATGAAGATAAATTTAGAATTACTTTTTCAGGATTGTTGCGTAATAAATTACCTGAATAAAAGAGGCGAGAGGCAAGGTGAAAGAATCTGTGGATGTTATTTAATTCTTTTAGTGTTAAAACGAGAAGTTATGTTTAAAATAAAAATATAGTGGAAGAAGAAAACAATCAAAAAAAGACTGAATAACATAAAGACAAGTTTTAAAATTATAGAAATTAGCTTCCAAATTGTGTCTTGTGATAACAATCGTTATCGTTCTTGTGATAACAAACAATAATAACAAATTTTTAAAAATTTTAACGCTTTTATTAACTAAGCATCATTTTATTTACTAAAGATTAATTCCATCAGGGTGAAAATATCAAGGTGTTCCAGTAACCACTCTTTTTTTTGATAAATATCACGTGCGTAGAAACACATGACGCAACTAAATAAAAATTGGGTACATAATCGCTGGCAACTTTTTTAAAAATTTTTTTTGCTCCTGCGTTTATTCTTTATTTTTTCTTTTTGGAAAGTGGATACGCCCTCATAAATGTGTTTCATAAACCTCTTTTTTTAACAATCGTTTTAATTGTTTCATTATATATCTCTTTTAAGTCTGTGTTTTACAGGTTCTTTTGTGTTAGTGATCTTTTTCAAAACTTGTTTTTTTTAACCTTTTGCTAACCTGTTGTTACTAGTCCCTTCTCCCTTCCCCCTCCACTGTTTTTGCTTTTCTATTATTTTATATATAAATTTTTTTTATTCCCAAAGGGGGTATTTCTTTGTTTATAATTTCAATCGTTCATAATAGTTTCATAGACTTTTTTAAAAATTTTAAATTATTTCATTTTTAAATTTTGACGATTGAAATAAAAGTTTTATCGACTGTATTGTTTTTTTATTGTAAAAAATCATAACATGAGTGAATTTAATCGCAACTATCACATTTTCTACTAATTTTTGGTGTACAGCAATTTTGTAAAAGTGTTAGAAAAAACATGTTTTGGTGCACAAAATATTGTTGTGCGAAAAAATTTGTAGCTTGCGCGTGAAAGGTCAAATGTGCAACATTTCTTATTAAATTTAGATAAAAAATTTACTGTATAGCCAAAAATTTTTTTGGGTAATATATTTTTGATACAATCAATTATATCATGAGTGGAGCGAGAATGCAATGGGGCGATTCACCCCCGTGGTGCTGCGCCAACCATAATTAGAGAACGTGGGTGAATTTTGAGATTCATGTTTATCTTCTTCTTCTTCTTCTTCTTCTTCTTCTTCTTCTTCTTCTTCTTCTTCTTCTTCTTATTATTATTATTATTATTATTATTATTATTATTATTATTATTATTATTATTATTATTATTATTATTCTAACGCTCAATTATTAAAATCGTTATTCCTCCTTCGTTACTGATTGATCAAAAATAAACATGGGCTCTTTGGAAAGAAGAAAGAATTACGCAACTTTCTTAGTAGCCACTTTTTTCATTTAGGTCTTTGTTATCGATTTATTGATCAAAATAATAAATTGAAAAATAGACAAATAAAAACTCCCAACCGCACAATAACAGCCTTTTGGCAACAATAAGGATTGTACAGAGCAGAAAACGAACAGTCCCTCATAGAAACCGCACAAAAAAAGCAGACCGGTTTTAATTGGTGGCAGAAACCGAACCAGTTCCCAGCATCATCTGCTTTAACCGCACGGAAAACGGCGAAAACAACAGAGTACTTTTTTTAATTCTTATATCACTGATGACAAAATTAATTCAAAGTTTTATTTAAAAAATAATAATGTGTCAGTGGCGCGGGAGCGCCACGCGGCAGTTCAGCCCCACGGCACCCACAGAACCACAGCACACTATAATTAGAGAACGTTGAGAAAATTTTTAGTGATTTATGTTCTTCTTCTTCTATTTATTTTTATAATTCTAACGCTCATTATCTTAAAATCAATATTCTTAATCGTTCACGTGGCAATTCAACCCTGCGGTACCACACCAACTATAATCAGAGAATCTGGATAAAATTTGTAATTTATGTTCATCATCTTCTTCTTTTAATTTTTTTATTCCAAAAAATTGCGATCATCGGTGATGATTGCAATAATATTGCCCACTGCGATTTAGCTCCACGGCACCGCGAACAACTACAACTAGAGCACCTGGTAAATTTTGTAATTCATATTTATCATCTTTTTCTTCTTATTATTTATATTTTAAAAGATATAATTCCAATCATCGGTGGTGCGGGGGTGCCACACTGCAATTTAACCCACGGCACCGCGCCAACTATAATTAGAGAACGTAAGTAAATTTTGTAATTCATTTTCGTCATCTTCTTATCATTATTATTTTTACTTTAAAAATTATAATTGCAATCATTGGCGCACGGCATCGCGCCAACTATATTTAAAGAACGTAGGTAAACTTTTTATGGAGCGCCACCGCACCGCACTAACTATAATTAAATAAGTGGGTAAATTTTGTAATTTAAATTCTTCTTCTTTTTCTTATTATTTTTTTTAAAAAGTATATTTTGGCAACGGAATGATTATAAACATATGTCATTGCGCAGCTAAAACTGTAATTTACTACACTATTTTTTAATTTAAATCAAAAAAACAATGGTAGACTACCCTTGAAAAATGCTCTAAGAATAGAGCAAGAAAAAGGGGCGATTTTTCCCCAGAAAACAGCTGAAAACTGTTTTTTTAATTTTTCTCGCTTGCGGGTTTATTGTTTACTTCTTTCTGGCGGAAATCGATTACGCCCTTAATATCAGCTTGGAAAACTTAAGCTTTAGCCTTGAAAAATGCTGTAAGAATAGAACAGGAAAAAGGGGCGATTTTTCACCAGGCGTATGTTTAGACAGAAAAGATGTGGACTAGTCTCAGATGGATATTATGTGGACTATAGCAAATTTGCATTTGGTTTGGCCAGCTGCTCACTAAATAAAAATTTCTACCATATGATAATGTTTTGTTTATACATTGATCTAATCACACAGCACTGTTGCATTTTTTTAGTTTGATAAAATGTGCATTGAAAAAATCATACTCACAGCAAATATTTGACCAGCGCGAAATCGCCACTTTTTAAAATTTATAGTTGTTTCTTACACATACAAATATAACCTTCTAATTGAAAAAGTGACGATTTTGCGCTTGTTAACAATTGCTGTGAGTATGATTTTTTCAATTGACATTTCATCAAACTAAAAAAATGCAACAGTGCTGTGTGATTAGATCAATGTATAAACAAATCATTATCATATGGTAGAAATTTTTATTTAGTGAGCAGCTCCACATCTTTTCTGTCTAAACATACGCCTGGGGAAAAATCGCCCCTTTTTCCTGCTCTATTTTTAGAGCATTTTTCAAGACTAGTTATAATAATTCTAATAGATATTGTATACGTCTTGTGAATAGATATATCTATTTTTCAAACATTACTCTTGTAAATAAAATTTGCAAATAGTTTTTAATGCTCAAGAAAACTTTAAATTTTTAGAATAAGCACTCATTATAAAAAAGGAATCTCAATAAAATAAAGTCTTAATATATAAGGAATATAAATATTCTCATATTAAAGCAATTAAATTAGCTTTGTTAAAAAAATTTAATATATTCACACTGTTGCAAATGTTAAGAAGCGCTTTAAATTTTGCATTCTTAGGGGGTCCCAACCAATGTGGTGCATTTTCAAAGTTAAAATTGATTAATTGTAGGGGGGTAAAGCCTGTAGGTTTAGTGCTCAGGCCATATTTTGGCCTATTGCAATCCCCACAGTCAGTAGGTGACCTATTGTTCTTAAAATCTTTTTGATTTATTTATTAGCTGCCAGATTTGTTTAGCTGTTCCATTCAACCAAATATCTTTTGCCTTATGTTGCACAAGGCTGGATATTTTTCTAGAAATTGAGCTGCTAACTCTTATTCTTCCATGCAAAGAGCGCACAGACTGCTTTCTTTGATCTTTAATATATTTTGGTGTCTGTTCAGAGTACAATGTTTTGTGATTACACCTATTATTAGTCTGCGTTGTTTCCGTGGCAACTGCAGAAGTAACTTGTGCCATTTGAAACTGGTATCCCCACATATCTCCTAGCTTGTCGGTATGTTTCCAGGGTTTGCCAGAGCTCTTGATGTTGCTTGGTACCCCATCCATATAGCGCAGTCTTAACTGCCTGGTCAGGAATTCTAGTACTGGCTCTGGTCCAATATAGTTCATTCCACTTCCATTCCTAGCCAGTTCGTCTGCAGCTTCATTTCCATCCAGACCATTGTGACTTGGAATCCATACTAAGTTACCTTTGTTGTGTTTAATTAAAGCTTCCAAAGCATTCTGACACTCCACAATTAATCTTGATGTAATTGATAGAGCATATAGTGCTTTAAGGGCTGCCTGACTGTTAAAGCAGAAGCATATTTTACTATTCTGTGCTCTGGTCAGTATATTACTGCTAGCACAAGCCAAGATTCCATATATTTCTGCTTTCATGTTTTCCCAGAGGTATTGATTGATCCATATCCTGCTGGAAATGATAGTGAACGCCTGCTCCAATTTGCTCAGCCATTCGCGAACTTCTGTATTCAGACATTCAGCTATTCTGTATAACAGACTAGAGCATCTTCTGATAGTAGGTTTTCTTTATTATTATTTCACTCGATTCTTGTGAGAATTAGAGTTTAGAACTTTTTCTCAAATCTAAAATTTTTTTGCAGTAGTTACTTCTGAGCTGCATAAGAGGTATGGCGCCCAGTGTAATACTTTTGATTCTGGTATGCCCATAGGGTATATCTCTATGGTTCCATTCCTCTACTTTTACAAGCCTGTAGAACGCGGCCGTTGCTTGTTGTTTCAAAAACAAGTGAATAGGTACAAGTCCTAGGAGGACTTCCATGGCTGCAGTAGGTGTTGTTCTCATAGCTATTGAAATGATTCAGCACGCTAGTTTTGTACTTGACTAAGCATGTCTATACCTTCCTTTAGTTCCATTCGAGACCACTATACAATAGCACAATAGCTTACCATTGGTCTTATTATGGCTGTATATATCCAGCTGGCTATTTTGGGGGAAAGTCCCCATGTTTTTCCAGCCGCTCTTCTACACTGCCACAGAGCTGCTGTTGCTTTCTTTTGTTTTTGTATAACACGAGCTTTTCAACTCAGTTTGCTGTCTAAAATCACCCCAAGATATTTTACGTTTTTTGATAACTTCAGATGTGTCCCATATAGTGTTGTAAAAAGTCACTTTTACTTTTACTTAAAGTAATAAAAGTATTGAATTTTGGATTATTTTTACTTTTATTTCTACTTGACTTTTGAAATTTTAATTACTTTTACTTTTATTCTTACTCGATTTTTAAAAATTTAAATACTTTTACTTTTACTCTTACTAGGTATTTCCACGGCAAATACTTAAATTAATTTAAATAAAAATTAAGTAATTTCAATGGGTAGATTCCGTATGAGCTTGTTGTAAAGTGAATGACCGAAGATAAATTTTTGAGCCGTTAATACGCTAAAAACATTCATTTTGACTAAAAAAGTTATTTAAAGACAATTTATACATAAAATAAGCAAAAAACTTTAGAACGGAGCTATGGAGCTCCAAAAACCGGTGTTTTGCTCCATTTTAAAATTATTTTTATTATATTTTTAGTCTTACTTTTACTTAAAAAAATTGGTCTTACTTTTACTTTTACTTTACTTAAATGTAATTTTGAGCATTACTTTTACTTTTACATTACTTAAATTAAAAAATCACAAGTTATTTTCACTCTTACTTTACTTAAATTAAAATTTTTTAAAATAATTTTACTTTTCTTTAAAATAATCAAAAATCAATACTTTTTACAACACTGGTCCCATACAGATAAGTTAGTCCTACCACTTGAATTTTTTATCAGCGTGTGAATAGAACTAACTTTGTTTTTACTGGATTGACAGTTAGTTCTTTTTCATTGCACCATTTTTCCACTTGTTTAAATCCTTTTTGCATTAATGACAAAAGCACATCTAGGTACTTGCCACTTATAAACAATCTGATGTCATCAGAGTATCCAGCGGCTGTCACGCATCTGCCATCATTGACTTCTACCAAAAGGCTATTTACCATCATACCCCAGAATAGTGGAGATACAACTCCCCCTTGAGCACATCTTTTTTTTACAGACATTGTCTTCTTGCAATCACCTAAATGTGCTTCTACTTTTCTTTGTTTCAGCAATGATTCTATCCATCTTGCAGAAGTAGATTCCACCCCATGTGCGCCTAGTGCATTCAAGATTGATGTGAAAAATGCATTGTCAAATGGACCTTCAATATCTAGAAAGGCAACAAGCGCATATTCTCCATGATGCAAAACTTTTTCAATTTGTTCCACCAGACTATGTAGAGCTGTCTCTGTGGATTTTCCTAATTGATAAGCATGTTGAAATTTGTGAAGGGGCCTCTGTTTGAAAGATTTATCCCTTATATGTTGGTCCACAATTTTTTCCACTGTTTTCAGAAGAAAAGACGTTAGGCTAATCATTCTATGATACTTGACAACATAGTAATTAGTTTTGCCAGGCTTTTGAATAAATATTCCTTTGCGATCCATGCTCCATCTCTGTGGATTGTACCCTTGAGCAATACATGCCTTGAACAGGTTGCATAATGCCCCATTTAGGTGTTTTATACCCTTTTGTATGAAGGCTGGCACAATACTATCAGTGTCTGGCGCCTCGTAGGGTGCAAAACTGTTAATGGCCCATTCCAGGTGGTCTAAAGTTATTACTTTATTTGCTATTTGAATGTCATTAAGATTTGTTCTCCAATCTTGAACTTTTTCTGCAGTGTCCTGTTGCACTATTTGGGATCCTGGCAAAAGTACTTACATTAGATGAGATAAGGCTTCTTTCCATCCATTTGTGTATTTGCCTGATGAAAAACAAAAACCTGAGAATTATCAGATACCGTCCTTACTTAAGATTTTTGTCATTTTTGAAGCTTCTGGGTAGCAATCCACCTCTTAGCAAAATTACTTCCATGATCTTTTTTTCTTGCTACAATAAGTTTTCTTGTACTGACGACGTTTTGTGTGATAAGTATTTCAATCGCCATCATTCTGTGTTCCAAGAACCTTTTTAAGTTCAGCTTTGAATTCTTTACCTAAGTTAGTCAGCTCAGCAGTCCACCAGGGAATTTTTTCCTGCAGTTCTGCCTTTTTTTAGATGACATGCTTTATGGTAGGCTTTGTTGATAGTAGATTCTATGAATTCAGCCTATTTTTCAATGTCATTGCCGTTATTCAATTCAGCTAAGTGTTTTTGTAGCTGTTTTTTCAAACAGTTGTTATATCTACTACAATTAGTGCTTCTAGGGTTTCTCCTATATACTGATGGATTGTTTATACTGCCCAGGCAGAAACTGATCTGCCTGTGATCTGATAATAAATCCTCCTCAGAGACTTTCCACTGCACAATTTTGTTGGAAATTGAACGTGAGGCAAGCGTTATGTCTAATACTTCCTGCCTTGCTCTGGTTACAAACGTTGGTTTATTCCCACAATTCGGAATATCCAAATTTGTTTTTGCAATGTAGTTTAAAAGACTAACCCCTCTAGCGTTTGTGTTAGTACTACCCCATTGTATGTGGTGGGAATTTGCATCACATCCAATGACACATGGTATATGATTATTGCTAGCGTATTGTACCAATTTAACCAACTCCTCAGAAGGTGGTGGATTAATTGCATCAAATGGTAGATACACTGAAGCTATAATTAGCTCTTTGCTTCTACCGTCTGCATTTACTTTAGCCTTTGCAGCTGCTATGTCTTGAGAACATAGCTGTGGCAGAGGAATAATATTAATATTTTGAGACACAAGTAAGCATGCTCTTGGTTTATAGCATTTATATCGTGAGCTAACATACCTTTAGAGCTCAGTCCTCTGATTTGATTGTTCACAATGTTTGACTCCTGTATCATGGATATAAATGTGTGCAGTTTTGATAAGATCCGGTGGGTTCAAAAATAGGGTCTAAGACCCAACAGCTTTAAAGCCTTAACCAATGGTTGTTTTATACTGAGAGTCAGGAGTTGCCCATTTTCGCTACTGTCTTGGGCCCAGACTTTCCATTGATCCATTTTTAAGGTTAGGTTTTCATACTGAAGTCTCCGCACTATTTGAGGCGCCTCCAGGTTTCAGCCTGGAATCCACACTCTTGCTTTTGTTAGCTCCAGATCGCTGAGTTTTATGACCTGAAAGCTTTTGCCCTCAAACTGGTCGTTATCTGGAACCACTTTGTAGAGTGTTTGTGCTGGACAATTTTCTCAGTGACAGTTGCTAGTGTCCTCAGATCGTCCTCAGATCATTGTTTGAGGCGGACTTACATGCAATGACCACTTGAAGATCTTTAGCAACTGTCCCTGCATAAGACACCGCTTTTACACGTTTGGCGCTAGGAGCAGTACGAGTTGACGGATTCAAAGCCCTTTGTCTCTTTCCAGCAGCTCCAATGGTGTTGGCTTTTGAGCCACCAATGGAGGCTTTTCTTGCAGCTTGGGGCCCATTACTGGTCCCCTTACCACTAGAAGTAGCAACAATTGCACCAGAATCATATTTGCTTTCAAGCGTACCAAGGCCTTGACCAGCTTTTCTCTTAATCTTCCTATGTTTTTTCCCATTTATTCGTCATATGTGATAAATTTTACATTTTTAATGGTTTAAAAAAAATTTAATTTTTGGATTTGTGTTTGTTTCCCCTAGCCCCCAAGGAGTCAACCCCCCAAAAAATTTTTTAGGTCAAAAATAAGGAATTAAAAATGGCGGACATTTATTATATAACAATATAAATAATATTTTACACACTTCAAGCAGGAAGCAAAACAAAATATGTCCGGCATATATTCTAACCTTCGTTATGGATATATAACATTTCAAAGTTCAAGTTTTGTCGCCAGTGCGCATCATTTTTGTATTGACGCTTTGTATTTAAATCGTTCATCATGTAAGTATATCCAGCACCCAGCACAATATTTACTGTAATCAATGGTGATGTGCGGTTTTATAGTATTTATCGTGCTGAATTCCGGCTATACTTACATTTTAAATGATAAGATGAGCAGTTTAACTACGAGTCTGTGTCTATAGACTATAGACTATAGACACAGACTCGTAGTTAAACTGCTCATCTTGCGGTTTTATAGTATTTATCGTGCTGAATTCCGGCTATACTTACATTTTAAATGATAAGATGAGCAGTTTAACTACGAGTCTGTGTCTATAGACTATAGACTAGTTCG
>JASAMX010001176.1:0-34817 GCA_030248175.1 Microlaimidae sp. YZB2_3 | reverse complement strand
AAAAGAACATTTGAATAAATTTCTTATAAACATTGATGAGATCTAAATAGTCTATGGTTGAATTATATCTGGCTGACGCTGAAAATTAGAATGCAGACATGAGGGGACCAATTAAAACTGTGCGGTAATGAAAGCTAGCACAATTTTTAAACACTGTTTAAAATTAAAACAATACACTATCGCCTATCGCAATTTTCTTTCAGTGTGAACTGAACGACACTATCGCCTATCGCCTGTCGTCTGTCACCTATCGCCTTTCTCATATCGCCTGTCGCCTATCGCAGCAGTGTGAACCGGGCTTTACAGTATGATAACAAAAAAATCAATAAAGTATTTATTGAAATCATATTGCAACATTTTAACTGTTTCACACAATAATCATCATGCAAATAATTAAACTACAGAAATTTATTAAATTATATTAAAATATAAAACTTACAAAAATAACAAAGCAAAAAAACATTTTATTAAAATTATAGCAATTTTTAAAATGAAAAAAGTAGACCCATCCCACATTAAGAAACACATCATTTTGAAAATTAGAGCCTAATTTTAATCGTCTCAAAACAAAAATAACAATTATTGTAAAAACATTATGCAATTGCTATTTGACTCTCAAAAGCCGTTATAACATATGCAAGATTTAATTTTAAAAAATATTATTTTATTTGTATTTCATAAAAACAACTTAATTGTGGCTTCAAAATATTTATACATTCCGATTTCGGTTTTATTTTATTAGTTATTTTTATACTTTTTGCCTAAGCACAATTATGTGGAATAATTCACACGTTAGAAGTCAAAAAAGAGCGTGTAATAATCGACAGTATTAACTGTAGAACTGTGGAGTGTTTTACAGGTTAATGTAGAAATTTTTACATGATGAAAAATCTACATTGAAGATTGCTTAACATATAATTAGAACAACTTTTTAACACACAGTCGGACATTTTTTTACTGTTATGCATTTTTGCAAAAACTAAATTTTTCACACTTGCTGAATATTATGCATTCTACCTACCTGTATAATATCGTATTTCATAAATTCCGTTTTCGTTTTTGCTACATACCAATCTAGTGTCAGTGTCAGAATCTTCTATTCCATAATTCAGACCGAGCAGGTATGTTTTGCCATTTAGAGGTATTTCTTTGGCGCAGACTGAATACACGCAGATCGCCCATAGATTCATAAGCATTTTTCACGCATAATTAAGCATGAAATTTGAGGGCAATGTTTTAGCATTAGGTTTTAAAGGTTATTAATAAAAGAAAATGTTAATTTATAAACTATGTTTATTTTCACAGAAACGTTAATTTACACTTTGTTTATTTTTACAGAAACATTAATCAATCAGACTTTTTTATGTTGCAAATAAAAAATATAAAAACGTTTATTGAATTAAAACATTATATTGGTTTATGTTATATGCAAATATATCCAGTTTTTTTTCAATTTGGTGAATAATTAAACCTTGTACTACATAAAACATAATCTTATCTTACATAAAATATTTATAACGAAGAATATTGATTTTAGATCCAATTTTGAAGAAAAACTAAATAAACGGTACATGGTTTGTTTGATTCGTAAGTAGTTTTTTATTTACGGCTCTAAAGACCTTGAAGTTAAAAAATTTTTAAGAACTTTAAGCGACAAAAATGAAAAAATAGGAGCCTAAAGTAAAAAAAATGACATAAACTTAAATTTAGTCTAAAACTTGTGCTTAGGCATAGACTTTAAACTTTTAGCTCATTTCCAGCTCAAAATTTCCGTTATCGCAATTTAGCTGAAAATTAAGGATTTAATGTTAAAAAACAAATAAAGTTTTTTTTTAATTTAGTAAAAATATAGAATTTTCACAATATAACAATCTATTTAGGGCTTTTATTAAACACAGTAATGAATCTTGAATGGTTACTGTACGTCCAATTTTGAAGTACCCGATTGTAATTTAATTTTCATTTAAAAAAAAACAAAAATTAGTAAAAATAGCTCAGCAATATTATACTAAAATTTTTAACGAAATTATTTATTATCCTAAATTATACGTAGAAAAAAAAACATAAAAGGGAGAAATATAAGCAAAAACAACACAGAAGAGAGTAATCTTTCTCACAGTAAAGACCTTTTCAGTTTTTCTGATTAAACACTATTAACAAAAATTTACAAATGAAACGTAATTTATAAATTTTAACTATTGTTTTTTTCAAACAAAGTGATTTTAAAACCATTTCGTCAACTGTCTTTTGGTTTTTGTTATAAGCTTTTAAAAAAGTTTCAATCAGTGTTTAGCACAAATCTATTATTTGCTTAAATTCTTATTTGTATTCTAAATTTCAGTGTGTTTTCTTTAAATCCCTAGAAATTTTAAAGTATTGAGCGACTCATAATATTAAATTTTTTAGTAAAAGTGACCTATTTTAACCGAAATTTCTTAAGCTTAAAGGTGTCTTTTTTTTGATAAATATGTTACTGCAAAATACACCATTTTTTAAATTAACTTGGTTGGTTCGTTTTGAAAGGTTTTTATGGAAATAGTTTATTTTACAAACTTCAAAATATAAATTATGTTCCCAAAAAATATTATTATTATTACAAAATTATTATAAAAAATACACAAGGGATAAGTAGAAATTTTACAAATTCTTCCGTACACTAGAAATTCTAAAACAAAAAATTTTGAGATTTTTTTAGTACAATAATAGTTACGAAAACTTAGATAAAACCATCACAAAAAAAAACAAAAAATACACAATAGTAAAATATAAAAAATATTTAAAAAAATATAAAAAAAAAATTTAAAAACAGAATAATTGAACGCTATGTTTTTAGTATATTTTTATACTTTTTTAATGTTTCTTTATATTTTACTATTGTGTAATTTTTTGGTTTTTTTGTGATAGTTTTATCTGACTTTTCGTAGTTATTATTGTACCTAAAAAATCTCAAAATTTGGTGTTTTAGAATTTTTATTGTACGGAAGATGACAATGAAAAGTACATTTGTCGAAACCTCTACAATATGATTTCCGGAATAAAAGTTTTATTCTTTGTGTTCCTTTCTTTAATACGTTTTGAATTTCCCCATAACAAATCTCTAGCTGTAATTCTTCAAAAAAATTAAATTTATAACAGATAAGTGACCCCCAATAATAGACTTAATTAAACAATCCACCCTAACTACCTTCTATAGGTTAAATGTTTTGTTTTTTAAATAGATTTGTAGTAATATCTTTTTATTTTGATTTATTTAATTCTGCTGATTCAAACAGATCATTTTTGGCTGATTAAAACAAAGTAGATTAAAACAAAGTAAAAACGGATTTTAAAAAACTAATAACTATTAGAATGATCTGAGGCCGGTTGTTCAACGGCGGCCTTATTTTAATGAAATGAAAAAAGTTTATTGTACACGTTACAAAAACGGCTGGCGAAGCCAACCATTTTTGTAAGGGTCCCCTTTTACTTTTTTTATTTTCAGGTTATAAAAATGTAGTGCATCTTAAATGCATAAAATTACACAATGTAAAAATTTTCCCCGCTTCGCGGGAAGGTGAAACTTTTTCATTTTTTTATTTGTTCAACCGCACTTTTTGCTTATAAGTTACAAACCCCTTGCAGTCGCGCATATTTTTAAATAATTTAGCCAATTATATATAAATCAGGTTGTTTCCTAATATTAATAGAATTAAGAAAAAAACCTTATTTGGATATAGTACAAAATTTTAACATCATACTAATTTAAAGCTGTAACAAACAAATTAGGAATTAGGTTATAAAAACAAAAGTAAATCTATGCTTATATGATTGGCTGGAGACAATTCTTAAGCAGTTTTTAGTGCTTATTTAAAAAAATTTTCGCCTCCGGCGGCTGGGGGGAAGCACCCCACATTCCCCGGCCGACGCCTTGCGTCGGCTTGGTGCTCCTACCACAATAACAAACAAATTGATAAAGCTTTAGGTTATCAAAACTCATGTAAAACTGTTGCCATATGATTCGCTGGACACAATTTTTAAGCAGTTTTTAGTGCATATTTCCGAAAATTTTCGCCTCCGGCGGTTGGGGGCACCCCCAAACCCCCGGTCGACGCTCCGTGTCGGCTTGATGCCGCTATTTATGTAATAAACATTTTGTGTAAGAATTAGGTTATAAAAACAAAATTAAAACTATAACTATAAGAATTGCTGGAGACAATTTTTAAGCAAGTTTTAAGTGTATATTTAAAAAATTTTCGCCTCCGGCGGCTGGGGGGACACCCCCCAGACCCCCTGCCGACGCTTCGCGTCGGCTTTGCGCCACTACGCGGCGCAGTTACGGCGCTTCGCGTTGTAACGCCCCCCGCGAGATTGGCCGACCGCCTTCCCCTCGGCAAAATCCTATAAAGAAATTTTTTGAAGTTATATAGCCACATGTTGTTCCATTTTATTGATAGTAAACTTTCTAGACGGAACATAAAAAGCAGGCACTTATTTATATACTATGCTCTGTCTTTTTATATCCACATCAGCAAGTTATTAAAGATCCCACGACGAAGTAATCACCTGAACTGTCACATAAGTTTTATAAGGCGACTATGAAACGCGCTGTAACAGCTTATATGAGCAGCCTGTGATTTTAAGCTGAATAAGTTGAAGCTAAAAGCTGAAGCTAAAAATAAAATAATATTAACTTATACATAATCACTATTTCAAACAGTACAAACAAATGTGAACTCATTGCTTGCCAGTGATTTCAAAACAACACTTAAGCAAACAAAAAAGTCCACACTGATACACATTGGAATCCACTGAAAGTCAAGGATGCATTACGGATTAAAATGAATCAACGTGAAGCTCCTTGTTCCCTGCAGGTTCCAGTTGGCGTTTCGTGCATTAGTCTTAAACGCCCTTGGTGTTGCACTCGTCAGTAAGACCACCAAGCCTAACAGCACAATATATATATATACATAACCAATAAGCAAATTTACAAACAACATGCAAAACATTAAAAACAATAAAAAACAATAACATTATACGCGCCTGGCTGAAGGGTAGGGAATTCCATGCATTAATTACTCGTTTAGCAAAGAATTTTTTTGTAATATCAAGGTTATATTTATGGCCAACAAGTTTTGTACCATTAACAAGTTTTGTACCGTAACTGCGCCACTACGCGGCGCAGTTACGGCGCTTCGCGTTGTAACGCCCCCCGCGAGATTGGCCGACCGCCTTCCCCTCGGCAAAATCCTATAAAGAAATTTTTTGAAGTTATATAGCCACATGTTGTTCCATTTTTTTGATAGTAAACTTTCTAGACGGAACATAAAAAGCAGGCACTTATTTATATACTATGCTCTGTCTTTTTATATCCACATCAGCAAGTTATTAAAGATCCCACGACGAAGTAATCACCTGAACTGTCACATAAGTTTTATAAGGCGACTATGAAACGCGCTGTAACAGCTTATATGAGCAGCCTGTGATTTTAAGCTGAATAAGTTGAAGCTAAAAGCTGAAGCTAAAAATAAAATAATATTAACTTATACATAATCACTATCTCAAACAGTACAAACAAATGTGAACTCATTGCTTGCCAGTGATTTCAAAACAACACTTAAGCAAACAAAAAAGTCCACACTGATACACATTGGAATCCACTGAAAGTCAAGGATGCATTACAGATTAAAATGAATCAACGTGAAGCTCCTTGTCCCCTGCAGGTTCCAGTTGGCGTTTCGTGCATTAGTCTTAAACGCCCTTGGTGTTGCACTCGTCAGTAAGACCACCAAGCCTAACAGCACAATATATATATATACATAACCAATAAGCAAATTTACAAACAACATGCAAAACATTAAAAACAATAAAAAACATTAACATTATACGCGCCTGGCTGAAGGGTAGGGAATTCCATGCATTAATTACTCGTTTAGCAAAGAATTTTTTTGTAATATCAAGGTTATATTTATGGCCAACAAGTTTTGTACCATTACCCCGCGTAAGAGTGTCTAATCTTATAGTGAAAAATGTTGTGGGTTTGATATCAACTAAACCATTGATTATTTTGTAATACATTTTTAGATCATTTTTTAAGCGTCGAGTTTCAAGCATATCAAGACCTTATTCAGCTAGTCTAGTTTCATAGTCAACATTAGGAAATGAGCATTTTGAATAAAGTCTTTTGGTGAATGTTTTTGTATAGATTCAAAAGAATTTTTGTCTTTTTGGTAAAACGGGGACAAAACATAGGATTCAAACTCCATAAGGCGCCGTATATAAATTTTATAGGTTTTTAATAACAAAGCCATAGTTTTAGTATTAAAGGGTCGAAAAAGAAT
Source organism: Microlaimidae sp. YZB2_3 (assembly GCA_030248175.1). NCBI lineage: Eukaryota > Metazoa > Nematoda > Chromadorea > Desmodorida > Microlaimidae > Microlaimidae sp. YZB2_3. The sequence continues at coordinate 28,500 of JASAMX010001176.1, read as the reverse complement.
GCATATTCATTTAAAGCTTTGGCTGTAATTTTTGAACAGTAAATGGAAGATTTAAGATTTTGAGAAATGGTAATCCCTAAATCCTTTACAATGGGAAAGTCAAAAGCTTTTGAAAAGTCGATGTAAATAACGTATCCACCGACTTTTTAGCCTCCAAAGCAGTTATCCAATCCATTAATGTTACTAATAATTGCAAGCCCACCGATCGACCTGTAAGAAATCCAAACTGTTCTTTTGTTATTAAATTATTTTTCCGAAAGAAATTTATCATTGTATCAAAAATATTACTTTCGATGGTTTTGCAAAAAATTGATGTTAAAGATATGCCTCTATAGTTCTCTTTTAGGCAAGCAATATTTTTTTAAAATTACAGAAAAAATAGAATAAATGAGATATTATGGGAAACCTTATAGTTGAGAGAGCATCATAAGGTGGTTGAAATTAGAAAAAAATTAAAACGGACATCTTTATGCTGGACAACATATTTTCACCAAAAGAGGAAAAGACCCTTCTCCCCAACTAAAATTAGAGTGAGTAACTGAGGTATCACTGTAAAGCTTACAGTCACGGCAATGGCATAAAAAGTTTGAATTTTGAAAAAAAAAGTAAATGAATATAAAAAATGCGGGAAAAATTATTTGTCAGCCGTATGGCTGACACGGGCTACTTGTTCTTAAAAATAACGGACTCACATAGCCTGATATGCTATTTTTTTTGTTTTTTAATTAACTCGGAAGTTAAAGCAATATAATGATTTTATTATTAGCATTGTATTTATCAATTCTTTTTAAAAACAGATACCACATATACTTAAGATTTAGTTATTATTTTGAAACATTGCATAAAAATAGCTTTAATAATTAAATTAATTGTGAACTACTAACAGAAATCGATGGCTTAAAGTTTTGAATAATACAAATAAAAATAATATAAATAAATATAGGTCGTAAATTGCGATTGAACTTAATGTTAATATTTAATAAAAATGGTGTTTGATTTTATTTTTAACGAGGATTTTATGTTTATACTTTGCAGATAAAATGGTTTTTTTACGTTTTTAAAGTTATAAATTTTATTATTTTTAAAGCGCTAAAGGCTTATGAATAAATATAGGTCGTAAATTGTTTAAAATTTCAGTGTTGCTGGAATTTTTGAACCACTTCGCTTATGACCCGACACGCTGCTTAAATATACGATATTTCTGAAACGGAAGGTATTATAATCAAAATACACCTGGGTAATCTTATGATTTTCAGTAAATCAAATATGTATAACAAACAAATAAAACATTTAAAAAATTATAAACAGATTGTAGCACCGTCTTATTGGGCAAATCATGTAAATCAAACGAAAAGCTCAAACCTACGTAATAGAAAACGTATAGTAAAAAAGTGAAAACAAAAACCAAAGAAGTTTTGGGGAAAAGGGAAAAGCATAAACCGTAAAAAAATATAAAATTAACTAAAGATGCGTAAAATTTTATTCTTACGGTAATATCTTATGCGGCCTGTAAAGCAGCTAAAATAGATGAAAAGTTAAATAAATAAAAAAAAAGTTAATTAAATACTAAGCAAATCCGATATAAGCTATAATCCTGTATATAAAAAAGCCCCATAGATGTGGTCTATATATTGCTTTTATTACCTATGCATATATGTTTTTAAATTGAGTTATCCCATGCATATTTGTTTTATTCATATTCGCGCATACATTTTTGCTGTAAAAATTTATTTTCACTTTTACATTTCAAATTTATTTTTTACTTGCGATTTATTATTCAAAAAGACTTTTGTTGGATAAACCCCTTAAATCTGACCTGCAAATATATTCAAAAATTATGTTAATTCATATAAGAACCTAAAATGTTTAAGCGAATTTCTCGTTGCAGGATTAACTGCCGCAAGTTTTCTGGGAAATCGTGAATTTTATGGGGAATCGAGGCTATAATAGGAAATACCTCCGCAAAATTACAATCGCATCTTTTTTCTAAGCCTAAGCCTAGGTTTTCCTAAGCCTAAGCAAAACCTAAAAACAAACATAACATTATCAATTACCTGAGCGGCGAAAGTTTTAGCTTGTTTTTTAGGTTTCGTTTAGACTTAAGAAAACCTAAGCTTAAGCTTAGGAAAACTCTCCGGAGGTAAAATTGCGGGGTTCCCGGAAATTTAGTCTGTTATTACTTTTCTCAACATCTTGTCTTCTACATCTCGTCTTCGGAAATCTCGTCTTTTAAACATTTTGTCTTAGGAAAACTCGTATTTTGGATGTGACTTTTTAAAAGACAGTTTTTCGTATTTTGCGACTCAAACAACGGTTTGAAAACTTTTCCCAAAATCAAGCAAAATTTTACCATGATAAACTGTTATTAACTGATTTGTTTCTAAAACCTGAGAACTTAAGCCTAAGCAAAACCTTAAAATCAAGCAAACTTTCATTAAGGTTGAATTTGTAGTGGTGTGGTTTTTAAATTCAAGAGTAAAAACCTATTTTTAATAAGCGTAAGCGAAACATAAAAATCAAGCTGGACTGTATCGTTTGGGCAAAAACTCGCCACTTTAGAAATTCGTTTACAAAATCCCATCAAAAGACAGTTTTCCGAAGACGAGATGTTTAAAGAGTTTTCCGAAGACGAGATGTAGAAGACGAGATGTTGAAACACGTAATGTAGAAGACGAAAGTTCCGTACACCAATCGCCCAAAGTCACATAAGGATTAATTTTCATACAACAGGATTAAATCTGCAGCACATCCTTTGGAATTTGAGTTCAGTGGTTTTATCAAAATAATAATCATCGTACAAACAGCAAGTGTGCCATGATTGTGCTCAACTCAAAATTCCAAAGGATGTATTGCAAATTTAGTCCTGTTGTATGCAAATTATTCCTTATGTAACTTTGGTCGATTGCGGGGTGACGAACACTCTCACAACCAAAAGGGTGCTTTCTCACAACGTGTAATCACACAACCACGTGGTGTAATCTCACAACCGCGGAGTGTAAACTCACACTCTTTTTAAAAATACGTTTGCAATCAAATTCAACTTTATATTACTGTAAAAACTTCAGTTTATATAATTTAACGTAAAAAATTAAATAATTAAATTTTAAGACCCCACGGACAAAAACCCTATTTTTTCCTTAGCCTAAGCAAAATCTGAAAAGAAACAAACCAAAACTTAATCATTGCAAACGTATTATTTTGGTTGTGAGATTACACCACTTGGTTCTACGATTACACCCTTGAGTTGTGACATTGAAAAAAAAAGTTGTGCGATTGTACAGTTGTGAGAATTGACGTTGTGAGTTTGGTTTTCACCGATTGCGGAGGTATTTTTCCTGTTAGCAGAATCGTGACTATTTTTCTGGGAAATGAGATGTAGCCGTTTTTTTTAAATAAAGTTTGGTTCGCCGGTGTCCGGAAATTTAAATGCCAGGACTTAAACACCGAGCATTTACTGCCAGCATTAGAACGCCGCGCATTTGAACGCCGAGCATTAGAACGCCAAGCATTTGGCCGCCGCAGGATTGCATATAAATTTTATGCAAATTTTTTGTTTTTCTTTATCTCCAGTGAATCAACACAACACCACGACTGAGTATAAACTCGCAAAAACTATTGTGAATTTCCCGCAATTACGTTAATGTGTGTGCATCATTTTTTTCTTAAGTTAAAATTATTAGCTTGTGACAAAAAATATTTTCAAGAACACATTGTTAATAAATAATTTATCATAATAAAGTTTAGCTTGGTTTTAAGGTTTCGCTTAAGTTTAGAAAAACTAAAGTTTTAGTCTTTATTAAAGAACAAACCATTCATTAAATAAAAATTTAGGTATTAGTGCAGTATAACACCTCCAACGAGATAAGGAAAATCTTGCATTCACATTATATGTATTTATCTAAGACGGATATGGATACGACTATGGCGATTGGCGCTCATCAGCCGTTTTCAAGATATTAAACAGGGAGTCCGGGAAGCTCCATATAAAATCGACTTTTTTCACTATTTTCACTTTTAATTTTGGCTAACTCGGTTTTATTCAACTATTTTTACTCGACAGCTGTGAACCAACCACTCCGACTACACTGACCTATATAAGCCCAGGCGTTCCTAAGCCTAAGCAAAGCCTAAAGCAACAACCTAAACTTTAACAAATAGCTGCGCTAAGAAAGTTTAGGTTGTTTTTTAGACTTTGCTTAGGCTTAGGAGCGCGTAGGCTTACATAAGTCAGTGTAGTCGGTGTGGTCGGTTCACAGCTGCCGAGTAAAAATAGTCGAGTAAAACCGAGTTAGCCTTAATTTTAAGCGTATTTGCGTTTATATTATGTGTTTTTGGTTATCAAATACAAATATACGGTGAGGGGGCCATAAAATAAACCTTTCCAGTAAAAGGTATTAATCCATTTGTGAAGTAGTTCATGATATTTATGGACAGCCAATGTATGGAGGTTTAACTAATAAATAAAAATTGGGTTCCTGGAAACTTTGTCTTTTACAATACGTCTTTCAACATCTCGTCTTCTACAGCTCGTCTTTGGAAAACTCGTCTTTTGAATGCGATTTTGTAAACGCACTTTTCAAAAAACAAATTTCTCCCATTTTTTGACTAAAATAATGATTGAAAACCTTTCTTTACCTATACCTACGCAAAAGCTAAAAATCAAGCAAAATTTTTATCATAATAAACTTTTATTAAATGATTTATTTAAAAAACTGAGAATTTAAGCCTAAGCAAAACCTAAAAATCAAGCAAAACTTTTTCATGGTAAATTTGTGTTTAATGATGGTTTTTAAAACTAAACTGAAGAGTAAAAACTTTTTTTTTGTAAGCCTAAGCAAAACCCAAAAATTAAAGAAAACTTTATATTTGGGATGTAAACTGACATTTTTAAAAGTACGTTTACAAACTCGCATCCAAAAGACGAGTTTTCCGAAGACGAGATGTAGAAGACAAAATTTCCGGACACCTAATAAATGGGCAGTTTCTAATTTTCAGCGCGCTAATTTTTCAGCGCACTGAAAAATCATTTTTTAAACACGGTTAAGCTAAGCAAAAACGCCTTTTTTAGTCAGCTAAACAGTTTTAAACGCTATTTTTGCATTTCCTAATAGAATACACAGCTGGTCACAAGACTGGCAATTGCAATTATCAGATCATAAATGTGAAGTTCTTCATATTCGAAATCATAGCAAAGAGTTAATTTGTAAATATAAGCTTGGTAATAATGTACTTGCAACTACAGAATTGGTGCGTGACTTAGGTGTTTATATATCCCATGATATGAAATTCGGTACAAGTTCCATACGTGTACCAAACTTCGATTTGACCGATTCAAAAGTAATTACAAATTGTAAAACATTTTTATAGCATAAATCAAACAAGTAGACCTCATTTTTGTGGTTATTTTTTAGATTTAAGCTTCTGGAAAAAACTTATGAGCCAATTTGTAACCAAAAATTGCCCTTTTTTGGCATGTACAATTTATGTTATTAAGAAATTTTTTTATTAAGCCTTTAATCGAGTTAATATTATTTTTTTTGTAATACCAAGTGTCTGGCAGTTACAAATAAACTTTTATTTTTTTCATCGTAACTACCAATTTTTTATAGTAACCGTTCAAATACTCACCAAATTTTAGTTGTGAAAAAATTAAAATTTTTGAAACAAAACTTATTTTTTTAAAAAATCAATTATATTACAATTTTGTTTGATTTATAGGTTTTGCTTAGGCTTAGAAAGAATAAATCAGTGAAAAACTAAGTTTAAATTAGCGTTTAAAGTTAAACAAATTTTCTTGTCCATGTTTTCGGTGGTCCATGTGACTTTCGAATTTTCAATTTTTTTGAAATTTTTTGTTCTTCAGACATTAGCATTGTTAAAACATAGTTTTTAATTTAGTTTGTTAGTTTACAAATTTTTTTTTAACATCATAAATTGCACTTGCTAAAAAAGGCCATTTTTTGGGGGTACGATTCCCATACGCGTCCCAAAATTCGATTTGACCGATCCTAAAGTAAAATACACACATAAAACATAATTGTACACTTAATTGGCCACGCAGACTTCGTTTTGATGGTTATTTTTTAGATTTGGTCTTATTGAAAAGAGTTATGAACCAATTTATACCCAAAAAATGACCTTTTTTAGCATATGCAATTCATGATGTTAATAAAAAAAATTGTAAACACACAAATTAAATTAAAAACTATGTTTTAACCATGCTAGAAGTCTGAAGAACTCAAAAACTTTAAAAAAAAATTCGAAAGTTACATGGACCACCATAAACATGGACAACAAAGTTTTTTTGGCTTCAAACGCTAATTTAAACTTAGTTTTTCGCCGATTTATTGTTCCTAAGCCTAAGCAAAACCTAAAAATTAAACAAAATTGTAATATAATTGATTTTTATTCAAATAAGTTGTTTTTCAAAAATGTAAATTTTTTTACAACTAAAATTTGATGGGTATTTAAACGGTTATTATAAAAAATTGGTTGTTACCATGAAAAAATAAAGGTATTTTTGTAACTGCCAGACACTTGGTAATACGAAAAAAATAATATTGATTTGATTAAAGGTTTAATAAAAAAACATTCTTAATAACATAAATTGTAAATGCCAAAAAAGGGCAATTTTTGGGTATAAATCGGCTTATAACTGCTAATGAAAAGCTCAAATCTCAAAAATAACCATAAAATTGAAGTCTACGGATCCAATTTAGGGTATAAAGATGTTTTATGAATATATTTTACTTTAGGGTCGGTCAAATCAAATTTTGGGACGCGTAAGGGAATCATACCTTTTTTGGGTATAAATTGGCTCATAACTTTTTACCAATAGCTTAAATCTTAAAAATAACCAAGACAACGAAGTCTACGTGTTCTATTTAGATTATAAAAATGTTTTACAACTTGTATTTACTGTTAAATCGGTCAAATTGAATTTTGGTACACATATGGAACTTGTACCATGAAATTCTCTAAACACTGTGAAATCACAACAAAAAAAGCTTCAAGAGTGATATCACTAATTTTTAGAACATTCAATTCAACCTCTAGAAATAATCTTCTCAGAGCATAAGTCCCATGTTAGACCAATTCTGGAGTATGCTAGTGCAGTTTGGAACCCCTATCTACAAAAAGATATAAACATTTTGGAAAAAGTGCAACAAAATTTCACTAGATGGTTGTTTTATAAATGCAAGTTGTTACCTGTTGGTTATGAACAAAGACTGGATTACCTAGGTTTAGAAAAATTAAAGGACCTAAGAGACAAAATTGATTTATATGAGTGCTTTAAAATTAGACATTGCTTAAACAATTTGCAAGCCAATGAATTTTTTTAAGTTTAACCTGCAGCCCATCCATGGTCATCCCTTTAAATTGACCATCGAAAAAAGCTGAATCGATACAAGGAAATTTTCTTCTGCTAATAAGGGTGGTTACACCTTGGAACAACCTACTACCATCTCAAGTATGTTGATTCTTTGGATGCATTCAAGAAAAGTTTTAAAACTGACTTAAATAAGAGCTCTTTTTGAGCCTTTAAAGTCATATCAGATAGCTATGTTTGTTGATATCTTGTTAGAATTGTATATCATAATGGCGACAATTAAGTCGTAGAATTTATGTTGTTGATGAAAAAAAAAAATAAAGAAAGAGGAAATAAAAAAAAGAAATAATGAAATGATGAAAACAGTAGAATTAAACTATGCATAGACTATTCTTAGTATAATATTAATTCTGTTATCTGATCATTAAATAAATTAAAAAAAGCAAAACCTAAAAAACAAGCTAAATTTTATCATGATAGAGTTTCAGATTTTTCAGCGCGCTTAAAATTACCACTAGCGTGCTGAAAATCAGAATCTGCTTAAAAATGAATTTTTTTCCAAAAAAAGTGTCTTGTTTTTTATAAAGGTCGTCAAGCAGCGTTTTTTTCATCTCAAGCAAAAGTGATGATGGTCTTTTTACTGCAGTTGGCATGCTTTCGTGCCGGTCTTCCCGCTGGCTTTCCCACTGACTCTTGCTTTTATGCGGTTTTTGAGCAAAAATGATAATAAGTATTTATGAAAATAGCTAAAAACTAATGAAATATGAATTTTCTAATTAGTTTTGATGTTAAGATAAATTTGATTTAAATTAAAATACGTTTTTTATTAATAAAACTTTAGCATGCGTTTGTGCTGGCTGTCGCAAATTAAAAAACTTCAGCATGAGTTCCCGCCAGCTCTCTCGCCGGTCTTTTGACTTCATTTAATTAATCCACTCGTTTTTCCTTGTACCTTAGTTCGGACCTTTTCAAAGCGTTCCTTTTAACAAATAAGGTGACTAAAACAGGAAAGCCAGCAGTTTGGGGAGCCAGCTGAGACCCAGCCAGCATGCGTTCCCGCCGGTTCTCCCGCTGGACCCCATTTAATTTGCTTGTTTTTATAGTGTTTCATTATAATTATAAAATAAATACTCCGCTGTAGGCGTTTGGCACACAATATTAGAAGTCGATTTTCAATTGCTGGCTTTCAGCTCGCTCCCAGTTGAAAATTGCTGGCTTTCTTATTTTATCAAGAATGAGAATGCTTTGAAAACGTAGAACTGAAGGTTATAGGAGAAACAAGCAAATGAAATGGGGTTGGAAGACCGGCGGGAACGCCAGACCTGTGCACTGCCCCCCAGGTTTCAAACAGGGGGGCAATTCCAAAATGGGGGGTGGCACAGAGGGGCCACTTTTTTAAAATGGGGGGCAAGCAGGGGGGAAAGAAAAAAGAGAAAAAAAAAGAAAATAGGAGAAAAAAAGAAGGGAAAAAAGAAAAAAGGGACAAAAAAGCGAAAATAAGGTAAAAATAGGTCTAACATGGCTTAAAATACATTGAAATACGCTAAAAACTGCAAAAAAAATTGCGACTATGGCGTCATCATAGGTCAAAAATGGCGCCATAATTTCAGACCAGGGCTGTAGCCAGGATTTGAATTGAGGGGGGGATTTTTTGGAAGGTGGTTTATAGGGGCCCACAAGGGGGGTCTGGGGGGCGGCAGCCCCCCATGCGGGGTCAAGGGGCAGAGCCCCTTGTCAGGGGGGTCCGGGGGCAGAATGCCCCCCGGGGTGGGAAATTTTTTATTTTTTATCTTTTAAAAGGCATCAGGAAACATAAATTTAAGTACTAAATCTTTATTTATTTTCAGTTGTTTTTTTAAATAAATACAACAAAATAAAATAGTTTTAGGTATTTTATTACTATTTTAATAAAAAAGAACAAACGTTTTCTAAAAATAAAAAATGTTTATTTAATTTTAGTTAAGTTTTTATAGTAAATGCTTCAGTTATTAATATCCAAAATTTGCTCTTCTTTTTGTGCTTGTTGCGAATTCCTTTACAATTTCTTCCATTGGGACCGGAACATCACGGTGAACAGACAGGCAGGCAACAGTGGCGTGCCCAGGATTTCATTTGGGGGAGGCGGTCTGGGGGGGTACATACTAACCCTGAGGAGGGGTCTGGGGGGCGAGAGCCCCCCAGCGGGGTCAAGGGGCAGAGCCCCTTGTCAGGGGGGTCCGGGGGGCAGAATGCCCCCCGGGGAAGAAAATTTTTAATTTAAGGTGCTAAAATACACTAGAAATTTTAATTCCAGATGATAATTAAAACAAAATTTAAGGTTTTTTTTATTCCTATCCATTTAAAACATGTGTTTAAAACGTTAATAAAAGGTTAATAGTTTTTATAGTAGTTTTATTTAACATGTATGCCTTAACTATTGAGCGGCAAAATCGATTTAAAATTGAAAAACTGAGATAAATTGTCAATTTAAACTACCCGCGAAGCGGGGAAAATTTGGTTTTTTGACTATTAATATGCTTTTAAAAGGCATCAGGAACGTTTCAGTATTAATATAAAAGAAATAATTTTTCTCTTCCAAAATTCAAAAAACGTAAGGGTTCCCCCTACGAAAAAATCCGGCTTTGCCGGATTTCGGGGAGGGGGGGGGGTGGGCCGCCCCCCCCTGGGCACGCCACTGGCAGGCAAGGGCGGTAAACCTTTCCTGGGTCATGCAAAATCTTAAGTAAGTTTTAATTCGGCGCATAGCAGAAAAGGACTCCAGTTGCGGTTGTTATTGGAAGAGTGGCAAATACAATATTTTTAAACTCACTGCACTAATGGTTTGAATTATAAATAATTCCTTTTTTATAAATAAGAGCTTTTATGAACTAAATCACTCTAAATAATGCATTTTAGATAGCTTTAATACATTACAGAGTGATTTGGAAAAAAAAATTTTTTTTCTAAATTTTTAAAAAAACCAAAGGGAAATTTTTTGCGAAATTTTTTGCCTTCCCAGAATTTGAGGGGGGGATTAATCCCCCAATCCCCCCCCTGGCTACGGACTTGCAGACCTGTGCACAGTCTCAAAATATCCTCCCCCCGCTTTATTGAAGGACTTGCCTCCCCGTTTTATTGCCCCCCCCCCCCACCAAAAAATGAAAAAGTACCCTAAAAATATGACGCCATTTTTGACCTATGATGACGCCATCATCGCGAATTTTTTGCAGTTTTTAGCCTATTTCAATGTATTTTAAGCCATTTTAGACCTATTTTTACCTTATTTCCGCTTTTTTTGTCCCTTTTTTCCCTTTTCCCTTCTTTTTTTCTCTTTTTTTTCTCATTTTTTTCTCTTTTTTTTCTTTCCCCCCTGCTTGCCCCCCCCGTTTTATTCCCCCCCCCCCGTTTTATTCCCCCCCCGTTTCAAAAAAGTTGCCCCCCCGTGCCCCCCCCATTTTGGAATTGCCCCCCCGTTTTAACGGGGCAGTGCACATGTCTGTAATTTTAGGGTACTTTTCCATTTAAAAGCGGGGGGGGGGGGGGGCAATAAAAATGGGTGGGGGCAAATCCTCCAATAAAATGGGGGAGGCATTTCCAGACTGTGCACAGGTGTGGGACCGCATGCTGGCTGGGTCTCAGCTGGCTCCCCAAATTGCTGGCTTTCCTGTTTTAGCCACTTTATTTGTTAAAGGGAACGCTTTGAAAACGTCCTAACTAAGGTAGAAGGAAAAACGATTAGATTAAATGGAGTCGGAACACCGGCGGGAGAGCTGGCAGAAACGCATGCTGAAGTTTTTTAATTGTGAGAGCCAGCGGGAAGACCGGCACAAAAGCATGCCAACTTCCCCATGGTGGTTTTTTTAAATATTTGAAAACAATGTAAAATGAAAATGTATCATGAAAAAATTTTGCTTGATTTTTAGATTTTGCTTGGGCTCAGGTTTTGCTGTTTTAGTGTTTTGGCATAGGTTTAGGTTTTGCTTAGGTTTAGGCTTTTGCTTAGGCTCAGTCTTTTGCTTAGGCTTTGCTTAGACTTAGGCTTTGGCCTAGGCTTAGGTTTAGGTTTTGCTTAGGCTTCAAAAATCGATAAAAATCGCAGTTTTGTAATTGTATGGGGGATTTTGAACTCCCCCTTTAATATCTCGAGAACGGCTATCAACCGCTAATTATCAGTGTGATATTCAGATTCAGAACCATCAATAACATGCAAAATTTCAATTGCTGCATTAAATAGAATTTTAAAACTGATTTTTCAATGTTATAGAAGTAGGGTAGTTTTCTGTCCATACTGGGATGTTCATGGGTTTGCAATAAACTTTACATTAAAACAAAAAACTGCGGACGCGTCCAAAATTTAAATGTCTGTCCTTAAAAATCCATATTTAAAAAAAACTTCCTTCTAAAACCATGGTCGAAAATTGGTGAAAATTGCAATTTTGTATGGGGGATTTTGAACTCCCTCTTTAATATCTCGAGAACGACTATCATTATCAAGCGCTAACAGGTGCATAGGTGGGCAGCCTCTCGGATTTTGGGGGGGGTATAGGGGGGGGGTCAAATTTTAGGGGGGGTGTCCAGTAAGACCCAAATTTTAAGGGGGGTGTACCCAATATTTCCGCGCTGCCTTAAAATGAGCTTAAAACGCGTAAAAAAACGTAAAACAAGCTTATAAATGCTTTAAAACTGTGTAAAATTAAAATAAGATCTTATTGCAACTTATAAATTTTATTTTTTTAATACTTTTAATAAAAATGTGCAGTGGAGCAGTCAGGATTTCATTTCGGGGGCGTCAGTCTGGGGGAGGGGAGAAAAAGTGTCAAAGCGGCGCAAAGCGCTGCCGCCTGCGCCGCGTAGCGGCGCCAGCTGACGAGAAGCGTCGGCCGGGGGGTCTGGGGGGGTGCCCCCCCGGCCGCGAGGCGGAGATTTTTTAAAATATATACTAAAAACGGCTTAAAAATCGTCTCCTGGTGATCGCGTGAACATACCTTTTACTTTTGTTTTTTACCTAATTTCTACATAATTTCCTGTGATCTTAAAAATTCAGTCAGGGGGTTCAGGGGGAACAATGCCCCCCAGAGGAGAAAATTTATAACTTGAGGCGCTAAAATACACTAGAAATTTTAATTCCAAATGATAGTAATTACAAAATTTAAGGTTTTTTATAGCTATACTATACATTTATAACATGTGTTTAAAACGTTAAAAAAAAGATAATAGTGTTTTATAGTAGTTTTATTAAACATGTATGCCTTAACTACTGAATGAGATAATCGATTTGAAATTGAAAAACTAAGATAAATTGCCAATTTAAACTGCCCGCGTAGCAGAGTTTAAGCCTGCCCGCGTAGCAGGGGAATTTAAAGGTAATAAAAGGTAATAAACGGGAAAATAAGGTAATAAACACTCCGCGCGAAGCGCGGAAAATTTTTTAGTCCTTTTATAACACTTAAAAATTTTTCTTTGGGAGGCGAATTCGGGGGGGGGGGGTGTCCCCGACTACCCCAAATTTAAGGGGGGGTGTCAGCAAAATCCGAAATTTTGGGGGGGGTATAACCCCCCCCCACCCCCCCCCCTGCCCACCTATGGCGCTAATTATCATGGTGATATTCAGATGCGGCACCATCAATAACATATATTTTTGTGCAAAATTTTAGTGAACCTGTGGAGGTGTTATACTGCACTTTTATCAAATATACATTTATCATGAAAATTTTAGTTTGATTTTCAGGTTTTATTTAGGCTCAGGAATAAGTTTCTTCTAGTCCTTAAATAACAAACCATTATTAAATTTGTTTTTGATTTTATGTTTCGCTTAGGCTTAGAGAAATTGGTACATGTCCCATACGTGTACCAATTATTGATTTGACTGATCAAAAAGTAAAATACGCATGTGAAACATCTTTATATCCTAAATCGGACTCTTAGACCTCAATTTTGAGGTTATTTTTTTGATTTAAGTCTTCTGTAAAAAGTTATAAACCCATTAACCCCCAAATTTGCCTATTTTTGGTATGTACAATTTATGTTGTTAAAAAAAATTGTTAAGCAACAAAACAAATTAAAAAATATATTTTTAAATTGCTAAAAATTTGAAAAATCTAAAAATATCTAAAAAATTTTAAAATTTGTTGGTCACATGGACCACTAAAAACATGACAACAATTTTTTATTTGGCTTCAAAAGTTAGTTTAAGCTTATTTTTGCTAATATTAGTTATTCTAAGCCTAAGCAAAACCTAAAAATGCTAAAAACTAAAGTATATTTTGATATAGTTTTATTTGATTATGTGTTTTTGACGAATTTTCATTTTTTTCAATTGAAATTTTGCCCATTTTTAACTGGTTGTCAATTGTCATACAAAAATGGTAGATTTTGAAAAAAACTTTGAACTATATTCAGAGTTGCTAGACTCTGGGCTTATTAAAAAATGATATCTACCTGTTCGATTTGGGGTATACAAGTGTTTATGTGTATTTTACTTTTTGATCGGTCAAATTGATAATTGGTACACGCATAGGACTTGTACCAGAAAAATTTAGATTTTTGATTCATCATTTAAACAAGGTAATGTTGTTTTGGCAATAAATGACTTTTATTGCCAAAACAACATTTCTTTGTTTAAATATTTTATTTAAATTTTTTAAAATTACATTTAGTTGAGTTTTTATTATTTTGATAGGGAGTTTATACTACTTTGGTGGCGAGTTTTAACGTCTGCTTTAACGCAACATGTACTTATTATAGTGTTGCGTTAAGTACAATAAGTACGTGTACGAGTTACATTAAAGCAGACGTTAAAACTTGCCACCAAAGTAGTATAAACTCCCTATCAAAATAATAAAAACTCCACCGAATTTAATAAATAAAATATTTAAACATTACCTTGTTTAAATGATGAATTGAAAATCTAAATTTTTCTGGCACAAGTCCCATGCATGTATCAATTATCAATTTGATCGATCAAAAAATAATATGCATAAACACTTGTATACCCCAAATCGAACACGTAGACATCATTTTTGAGGTTTTTTTTTACCAACAAAGTCTTTTGTAAAAAGTAATGAGCATAGGTCACCGACCTTTGACGGCTCAGGGGGGGGGGGGGTCCACACCCTGGGGTGTGGAGGTTTTTGGCCTCCCAGGGGGGGGGGTCACACCCCCGGGGTGTTTTTTTGAAAAAAAGCAGGGGGGGGGGGTCACCCCCCGGCTACCAGTTGCTTGAGCAAAATTCACAATTTTTTGACGAAATTTGACCATTTTTTAAGCATTTTTGGGTATTGAATAGTGAGGGGGGGGGGACAAAAATGGGCCTTTGGGGGGGTCAGGGGTTCAAGGGGTCGATGGGGGGGGAGGGGTCAAAAATGGGCCTTAGGGGGGGGGATAGGTCTCAGAGGCCGTAGGGGGGGGGGGGCCCCCCCACAACCCCCCCCCCTTCGGTGACCTATGGTAATGAGCCCATTTCAGCCCAAAAATTGCCTATTTTTTGTATGTACAATTTATGTTGTTAAGAAAAAAATTTTTTTATCTTTTAAATAACCTAAAAATATATTTTTGGAATTGCCCAGAGTCTGGCAACTCTGAATATAGTTCAAAAATTTTTCAGAATCTGCCATTTTTGTATGACAATTGACAACCAGTTAAAAATGGGCTAAATTTTAATTTTGAAAAAAAAAATGAAAATTTGTCAAAAACACATAATCAAATAAAAATATTTCAAAATACACTTTAGCTTAATTTTTAGGTTTCGCTTAGGCTTAGAATAACTAATATTAGCAAAAATAAGCTTAAATTAACTTTTAAAGCCAAATAAAAAATTGTTGTCCATGTTTTTAGTGGTCCATGTGACCAATGAATTTTAAGTTATTTTTTTAGATTTTTCAGACTTTTAGCAATTTAAAAATATATTTTTTAATTTGTTTTGTTGCTTAACAAAATTTTTTTAATAACATAAATTGTACATACCAAAAATAGGCAAATTTGGGGCTTAAATGGGCTTATAACTTTTTACAGAAGACTTAAATAAAAAAAACCTCAAAATTGAAGTCTACAAGTTCGATTTAAATTATAAGGATGTTTCACATGAGTATTTTACTTTTTGATCAGTCAAATTGATAACTGGTACACATATGAAACCTGTACCAATTTTTCTAAGCCTAAGCGAAACCTAAAATCAAAAACAAAATTAATAATGGTTTGTTATTTAAGGACTAGAAGAAACTTATTCCTGAGCCTAAGCAAAACTTGAAAATCAAGGTTTCGCCTAAGTTTTGAAAAAACTAAAGTTTTATTCTTTATTAAAGAACAAACCATTCATTAAATAAAAATTTAGGTATTAGTGCAGTATAACACCTCCAACGAGATAAGAAAAATCTGGCACTCACATTATTTATTGTATTTATTTAAGCCGGATATGAATGGGATATAACTATGGCGATTGGCGTTCATCAGCCGTTTTCAAGATATTAAACAGGGAGTCCGGGAAGCTCCATACAAAATCAGGGAAGGGGGGGCCTAGATTTTCGTCTAGGGGTCCCAAAATTTCAAGACAAGGGGGGTGGACGTGGACCCCACCCTGCCCCCCCCCTTTCTCACCTATGATTGTATTGTAAAAGCTTTCTTTAGAAAGCTGTAGATTGGGTAACACTTAATTTGTGATAAAAGTTAACATTTGATTTGTGATAAAAAACCAAACAGAAACGTGGCTATATCAATCTATGTTGTCCAAACGCCAGCAGTTAAACGCCAAGCATTTGACCGCCATAATTTGCCTGCCGCAAATAATTTTCCTTCTTCCTTCCCCTTTCTCATGTATGTGGGGAGGGCAATATTTGCCCCTTGCCGTTTTTGAATAAACACTGGAATTTATTATTTTTATATTTATTCTGAATAGAATGCAATTTTAAACATGAGGAAAAATTGACAAAATAAAATCATATATAGCTTATTATGGCAAATTGCCTCTCACTCAATCCCAACGAATTGTGTTCATTAATATTAAAAATAACAAATTAGTTTAAAATGTTGTATTTTTAGGAGAATATACAGGATTTTTGTACTAGCTAAACCTCTACAATCTATTGCGCGTGCGCAGCACGCAACACTTGGTGATATAGTTTCTGCAGAATGATAATAACAATGTTTTGGAGCTGTATTAGAGCAACACAATCCAATAATGAATAGTAATAAATATAATACCGCGAAAACAAAAATATTTCTGCATAAACCACAAACTGCTTCTTGTTCTGACATCACAACTTCAAATTATTCTTCTTGTTTATTCAAAAACTCGAAAAATTTTATAGTTACCAATTTTTTACGAGAAGTAAGTACCAATGCATAATTTCCAAATTAACTAATTTTGTAAAAAAATAATATAAAAGGAAGTCTTAAACTACACAACTTATTAAACGATTTTTAACAGAGAGTAACAGGTGGCAGGCAAACCAGCTGGCTACATAATGTTACATTATCATTTAA
The DNA here is from genome assembly GCA_030248175.1 of Microlaimidae sp. YZB2_3. Taxonomy (NCBI): domain Eukaryota; kingdom Metazoa; phylum Nematoda; class Chromadorea; order Desmodorida; family Microlaimidae; species Microlaimidae sp. YZB2_3. The sequence goes on along the minus strand of JASAMX010001176.1, from coordinate 11,714 downwards.
AACAGGTCCAATCGTGTTTTTTTTGGGGGGGGGACAAAAAGGTGCACCCCCTCAGAGCCAAAATTTCCCCCCTAGAAAAAATCCAGGGGCCCACTCCCCCCAAAGCTCAAGAGCGGTCCGGTCTGACCCCCCCCTAGCGAGGCTGACCCTCCTCCCCCCTCCCCTCCTGACCAATTTGGAAGTATATTTTTTTCACTGTCAACAACACAGTTTTTTTGTTAAAAAGAGTGTTTAAATACACTTTTTAGGCCTAAATAAGCTGTTTTAGTACATAAAATTCAATATTAAATCTAAAACACTTAAATTATTGAGTTAAAAAAATTTTGTTAAAAAATTGGGCCCCCCTGCCCCCCGCCCCTAAATTTGAAATCTCACACCCGGGGTTGGCCCCCCTAAAAGCCAATGGGGTCTGGACTCTGGACCACCCTTCCCCTTCTAAAAAATTTTGGCCTTCCACCCCGGGGTCGACCCCCCCTCCGAATGGACCCTACCAAAAACACCTATGGTTGGATCGGACCACTGAAGGCCTTTAAACCACCAAGTGCCCAAAACCTGTTTTTTTTATACACATGACCAACGAGCCTGCATATATTTACAAATTAAAATTTTATTACAGTGGTACAGACCTGTGCACGGTCTGGAAATGCCTCCCCCCGTTTTATTGGAGGATTCGCCCACCCCCCCGCTAAAAAATGAAAAAGTACCCTAAAATTATGACGCCGTTTTTGACCTATGATGACGCCACCATCGCAAATTTTTTGCAGTTTTTAGCCTATTTCAATGTATTTTAAGCCATTTTAGACCTATTTTTACCTTATTTTCGCTTTTTTTGTCCCTTTTTTCCTCTTTTCTTCTCCTTTCTTTCTCTTTTTTTTCTTTCCCCCCTGCTTGCCCCCTCCCGTTTTATTGCTTCACCCCATTTCAAAAAAGTTGCCCCCATGCCCCCCCCAGTTTTGGAATCGCCCCCCCCCCCCCCAATAAAACCCCAGGGAGGGGTACACAGGTCTGGTGGTACACTACAGTCCATGAGTAACCTAACCTTGATGATTCATTATTTAATTTTAAATTGAAACTTTTGTTATTAATACTTTCCATTTAGATTAATGGCTTGGAAAGAAAACAAAACAAAACTTTTAAAAAACGTCCTCAATACGCTGTGAAATTAATACATTTACTAAGAAATCCAACAATTTCTAATGAAGCTAAAAATAAGTATGTTAAATAAATCGTTTCAATTATCAATATATTTTTGTGTTCCCAGTTTTTGAAACGGCCAAAAAAAGTTTAGTTTTATTCAAATATTTTGTTTTTTTAATTAATACTCCTCTGGGGCATACACACTACAGAGCTAGATCGTGGGGAGGCATAATAACCTCTACCCCCAGAAAAAAGCCTGCACCCCAGTCCATAGGTGGGCAGCCTCTTGGATTTTGGGGGGTATAAGGGAGGGGGTCAAATTTTAGGGGGGGGGGGTGTCCGGCAAGACCCAAATTTTGAGGGGGGTGTACCCCATATTTTCGCGCTGCCTTAAAATGGGCTTAAAACGCGTAAAAAAGGTAAAACAAGCTTATAAATGCTTTAAAACTGTGTAAAACTAAAATAAGACCTTATTGCAAGTTATAAATTTTATTTTTTAATTCTTTTAATAGTAATGTGTTTATATATTCTTATAATTAGATTAGAAATCATAGTTTTTTTTTAATAATTACGTAATAATAGAATAGTTATATTATTGTCTTGATTATAAAGTCAAGTAACACAAACTTTTTAATCCATAATCTTATATTTAATTAAAGACTATATACATACATGGGCGTAGCTAGGAGGGGAGTCTAGAACCCTCTCTTAGGTCGGCAAAGGGAAAAATTTGGGGTTAACCCCCCCCTTTGCAGTGGCGTGCCCAGGATTTCATTTCTGGGGAGGGCGGTCTGGGGGGACTACTAAGTACTAACCCTGAAGGGGGTCTGGGGGGCGGCAGCCCTCCAGATATGGGGGGTCCAGGGGGCAGAATGCCCCCCGGGGGAGAAAATTTTTAATTTAAGGCGCTAAAATAAACTTGAAATTCTATTTCCAGATGATACATACTTATTACCAAATTTAAGATTTCTTATACCTACACATTTAAAACATGTGTTTAAAACGTTATTTAAAGGATAATATAGAGTTTATAGTAGTTTTATTAAACTGTATACCTTAACTACTGAACGGGATAATCGATTTGTAATCGAAAAACTAAGATAAATTTTCAATTAACAATTAACTCTCCGCGCAAAGCGTGGAAAATTTTTTTTAGCCCTTTTATAATGCTTAAAAGTTTTTCTCCGGGAGGCGAATTTGGGGGGGGGTGTCCCCGACTACCTCAAATTTAGGGGGGGTGTCAGAAAAATCCGAAATTTTGGAGGGGTATAACTCCCCCAACCCCCCCCCCCTGCCCACCTATGCCCCAGTCCCCTTTCTGGTATTGTGGGGGCAATAGGAGGAATGTTCCCTCTGGCTGTAGTTTTCAAACAAGCACTAGATCTAATAAGTTTCTTCGAATAAGCGCTGGATAGAATTAATTTTTGGCCAAATGATCCCCAGTTCTCCTCATGTCGCAAAGTTCAGTGTACTGCCATGTCTAGGGCCCAACCGGACCAGAAATTTTTTGTCCAGTCGGACCAGACTAAACTGAGCAAAAAGTTTGGTTTGACCGGATTGGATATTGGGTTTCAAACAATGTCATTTTCCAAACGCCCATTACACATTTTTTGCAGGTTGTATGAATATTATATCTATAAAAATCAAAAATAAACTACTTATAATATTTCAGTTACAGAACTGATTTTTAAATCGTTGTTAGCAACTGAAGCAAATTTACAAAATAAAATACAAATACATCAGCATCAATAGTAGAGTATAATAATTAGCTAGAAACAAAAAACAAAATAAGAACAACAAAGGAATCAAAACCCTTAAAATAACAACAAATGAAAATCTAAATAAAAACAAACAAACAAATCAGAATTTAACTCAAAATTTTATAATCTAACCTCCCTGAAAAAATAAATTATGAACAAGATTGGTTTGTTTCGTTTGCTTTTGTCTTTTTAAACAGATTTTACAACGCATTCTATTACACATGCAATTTATCTTCGATTGTATGTTGTTGCATTTTGCAATATAAACCAGTGCAGAACTCAGACCTGTGCACGGTCTGGACTGGAAATGCCCCCCCCCGCTTTATTGGAGGATTTGCCCCCCCGCCAAAAAATGAAAAAGTACCCTAAAATTATGACGCCATTTTTGTTTTGACTTATGATGACGCCATCATCGCGAATTTTTTGCAGATTTTAGCCTATTTCAATGTATTTTAAGCCATTTTAGACCTATTTTTACCTTATTTTCTCTTTTTTTGTCCCTTTTTTTTCCTTTTCCCTTCTTTTTTTCTCTTTTTTCTCCTTTTTTTCTCTTTTTCCCCCTGCTTGCCCTCCCCCCATTTTATTGCTCCCCTCCCATTTCAAAAAAGTTGCCCTCGTGCTACCTTCCGTTTTAGAATTGCCCCCCAATAAAACCCCAGGGGGCAATGCACAGGTCTGAGAGTTTTTCATAATAATTTTGAAACGCAGAGCATATAAGTCCTATGTTAGACCAATTTTGGAGTATGCTAGTGCAGTTTGGAACCCTTATTTACAAAAGGATATAAACATTTTGGAAAAAGTGCAACAAAATTTCACTAAACGTTTGTTTTATAAATGCAAGTTGTTACCTGTTGGTTATGAACATAGACTGAATTATCTAGGTTTAGAAAGATTAAAGGATCAAAGAGACAAAATTGATTTATATGAGTGCTTTAAAATTATACATTGCTTAAACAATTTGCAAGCCAATGATTTTTTAAGTTTAACCTGCAGCCCACCCGTGGTCATCCATTTAAATTGACAATGGAAGAGTGCCGAATTAATGCAAGGAAATTTTCTTTTGCAAATAGGGTTGTTACACCTTGGAACAATCTACTCCCATCTCAAGTAACTGTCGATTCTTTGGATGCATTCAAGAAGAGTTTTGGAACTGACTTAAATAAGCGCTCTTTTTGAGCCTTTAAAGTCATATCAGATAGCTATGTTCATTGATAATTAGTTACAATTGTGATTCATATTGGCGGCAATTAAGTCGCAGATTTGATGTTGTTGTTGTTGTTGTTTATTATACTTCTTCCCAGATTTTCAAATATTGACAAGCCAACCGCACAAAAAATTTAAAAAATATATAAATAGGTACTTAAAACTTTTTATGAGTAAAATTTTTAAAATATTTGTAGCAAATAATTAAAGAAAATCAATAATCACAATTAAAACAAACAAACAAATCAAAATTCTACCTGTAACCTCTATAAATCTAACCTATGTGAAAAAATAAACCATTCCAAAAAACTGGTTTGCCTTATTTGCTTTAGTTTTTTAACATATTTCACAAGGTCTTTGATTTTTATTCATATAAAATCTGCAGAACCATATACTTGATTCATTTTGGTACCATAGAAGTTTTTGGGGGGACAGAGGGGTCCACCCCCTATAGCCACAATTTTGGACCGCTTCCCCTAGAAAAATCCAGGGGGCCCCTCCCCCCCCCAAAGCTCAAGAGCGGTCCGGCCTGACCCCCTCCCTATTGAGGCTGACCCTCCTCCCCCACTCCCGACCAAAATTAGAAGTATAATTTTTTATTTACTTTCAAAAACACGGTTTTTTAGTTAAAAACAGTGTTTAAATACACTTTTTAGGCCTAAATAGGCTGTTTTAGTATATAAAATTCAAAATTAGACCTAAAACACTTAAATTATTGATTTTAAAAAACTTTGTTTTTAAAAATTATTGATTTTAAAAAACTTTTAAAAATCGGACCCCCCTGACTCCCCCTAAATTTGACATCTTGCATCTGGGGTACCCCCCCACTAAATTTGAAATCTCGCACCTGGGGTCGACCCCCCATAAAAATTTGGGGGGTCCGGACCATACATGGGCAAGTTGGTCCGGAGTGGGGAGGTTAAACCCCAAATTAGGGGGGTTAAACCCCAAATTAGGGGGGTTAAAATCCAAGAAACGCACAATACCCATATCGTTTTTTAAGATATATAATATGTATGAATGAAAAGCGCTACGTATTGCTCCCAGCATCCTATACAGTTATTAACCTTGAAGCGAAAAAATATTCTTTGCTGGAAAAGACCAGTTTTCTAAGCAGTAAAAAGTTATGCATAGAAGCAAGCGAAGGTGAAAGCAACATGGAAGTATTAAAAGCGAAATACACAATGGGCGTTTGCAAAATGGACTGCATTCAAAAACAAGTTTTCAGCGCTTGCAATTGTATTTTACCTCTGGATAAATCGATAATAAAGGATCATCTGCTTGAGCGAAGTAATTTATTCTGTGTAAGCAAAAATTTAAGCGACTGTGCGGTTCGGGAAATAAAACGAATGACCAAGAATGAAACTCATGTAGAATGTGCCAAAAAATGTCGCACTCCTTGTAATTACTGGGAATATTCCACCAGTATGAGTAGTTCCAACTATCCTGCCAATAGAGCGGACTCTTATTTCGAAATGGCACTGGACGAAAACACTGAAAATCAAACCGTTTGCATCAGCGAATCAAACAGACTCAGCAAATCAGATCTTATTGTGTTAAGTATAGCTTTTCCTTTTTTGAGCTACATGGACATCAAAGAAGTAAGTGTAATAATTGAAAAAACAATTGAAAAATAAAATTGTAATAAAAAAAACATTTGAATAAATGTAATAAACAAAATATAAATGAATATTAATAATAATCTATAGGCACCTTGCACTGAAACTCGGTTTATACATGAAGTATGCAATATACATAAGTGTCACCATAATAGATAATTACCATATCTCCTACTTATCTTTTGTAGTATGCAAATCAACCAATCAAAATTTCGCCCGCTTTCGATCGCTTGATCTGCATACTACGAAACATAAGTAGGAGATACGGTAATTATTGATTATGGTGACGCTTATGTGTATTGCATACTTTATTTATAAACCGAGTTCCAGTGCAAGGTGCCTATAAATGTGCGTCTATATTTAACTCACTATTGAAGAAATCATAGAAATGCTAAAAGTTAGATCTACGCACGTTATGTTTGTGATATATCCTAATTAAAATTTTGAACAGTTTATATCATTAGTGTACAAACTATAATTTTTGTATTATTTTGTAGAAAGGTGCGACTTCAACATATTTGAGTTTTTCATAAAAAAACATTCCAACAACAAAAAACATATTGTATACCTATAGTTGAAAAAACGCAATAGCTCAAGCAAAAAGATGATCAATTTGACTAAACATAAGTTTGTACTCAACTTTCTTAGTAAATTTGAATATAAAATTTCATAGTTATATGATTACAGGATATTTGCGCTCGGAGTACTGTTGAAGTACTGCTAAAATACTTTATGTTGTGCTCTGCGCACAAGAGGTTGAGAATAGAAAATTTTAATTGATTGGTTTTACAGCTAGCGCTACATAGCAGTAAAATCAAAACTGCCCTTCATATATTCTATTTATGTTTTGACATTTTTCAATAAATCAACTGTGGAGCAGAACCATACACAAAACGTTGATCCCAGTTACACAGTCGATGCCAAAATTTCTAATTTACATAAATCGATTTGAGAATTGAAAACCTATGAAATTTTACATTTGGTGATTGACCTGATGATTGGCTTATTATTAGCCCATTTTACGCTATAGTATAAATCCAAACATGGTAAAACTTTATTATCCTAAACCAAATTTCAGCTTATCGAAAACTTCCTATCTTTTAATCGAAAAAAAACTATATTTTAATATAAACAATATAGACTGCAGAAAATAATTTAAGTGTCCATATTGCGGCAATAATATAAGGATTAATAAAATAGAATTTTTTTAGTTGTATAACTAAAATGAGGTTTTCTTCATAAATGACCTTTTTTGTAAGCAAAATAGGGTAGTGCATTTAATTTCGGCACTTTTCCCAATTGGGCATTTTTGATTTTGGACTATATTTTTGGTAATCCTCGACGGAATACGACGTTTGATAGCTCAAATGAGAGCTAATTATATGTAGATGACGTAAGCTTTTTTTTGTTATGTTATGCTATTTTCATGTGAAATTATGTGATTTATAAAAAATAAATTTGTTACTCGTTTTTAGAACATGGGCAATTCATGATTACGCAATAAATTGGTTTAAAAATTAAACTGTCCTGGTAAAATTTAGTCTTTTTTCCGAATTTTTAGTCCGCGTGTTTCTACGTTGCGTCTGTGGTGAGCAATCGTTATAAAATAAAATAGTGTAATTTCGGCACACATATTGCTGTAGGTAAAAACGGGTTGAATTAAGTGGTCGGGTGTTAAATTGTAGTTGTAAATAGTTAAAAGACAACGTTGAAATGTGTAAATGTGACAACGTTGAAATGTGTAAAGGGTCATAGCACTGCACTTAAACTCGATTAAGAGGGTCTTTTTAAAAAGTGCCGAAATTAAATTCACTTTTTTCCCAAATTTTGCTCATTTTGTTTACCATTTGGTATTTTAGCTGTAACTTTTTGCCAGTTACACGTTGAACAACAAGTAGAAGCTTAAATTAAAGAAAACTGCCTGAAGATAATGATAGGCTTTTAAATTTTTGAAAATGATGATTTTTTTACTGAGAAACAATCGATTGTGTGTAAAGTTTTTCATTTTTTAAAAACTGATTTAATTAAGTAAAAAAATACTTTCGTACAGTGAAACTTTTGTGGCGCAACGCAGTATTGTGAAAGGAAAGCTTTAAAATGAGCTATGAAACATGAAAATCGGGCCATACACTAAAAAGTTACATCGGAAAAACAAAAAAGTGCCGAAATTAAATGCACTATCCTTACTGTATTTTTTCTCTGATAACTGAACAAAATGCGCAGTATCACAAACAAATGAAACTTTCGGAGCTCGCGAGCTTAGCAAGTGTTATCAGACGCAACCATGCCTCCATACAAATTTAGTGATTTTCCTACCCTCTAATATGATGCTCCGAAGCTCCGGCCATTTAAACGGAAAAAGTTCCGGAGCTTCGCCCCTTTAATAAACAATTCAATTTTATTCAATCCCCTTTAATAAACTATTTTAAGCTTAACCTATGTTTTAAATTAGTCTATTTATTTTTAAGGGCTATTCTTATTGTTTTTAATAAGTTTTAAAAAAATTAGCTTACAAAAAAACTTGACAAAACAATCTATTAAATTACTCTTTAGTAAAACATTTACAAAAATAAAACAAGCTTCGATGCTCCATATTTCTTCCACAGATCCGATAAGCAGAGTTTCGAAGCTCTGGAATTTAAGTTTAGTAAGGGTCACAGATAAACAGGCACACGCACGCGCACGCACGATTATCTTATGAACTTTAATCAAAAATGTTCTATTAAACAAACATGCTATTGTTTTTTAACATTAACCCGTTCCCGTGATCGTTTTCCCCGGTTACAACAGGGAAACCCTCGAATTACCGCTGTGAAACCCTCCCTTCACGGTGGTGGTATCTACATTTAACCATTGTGATATGTAGGGTAACTGACTTAATTTCGGCCACTTTTTTATTTTTTTGGATAACATTTTTCTGGTTTTTCCAATTGACCCAAAATTTGGTCTAAAAACAAAACGACAGCTATTTCTGTTATTCCTGTGTAAAACTTAAAATTTTCTGTTAGACTTAAAGATTAGTGGTGGTTTAAAGTTTTTGTATAGTGGCCGAAGTTAAGGCGCGTGTTATTAACTTAGGCCACCTAGAAAAAACTGGCTATAAATATTGCTTAAAAGAACAATAAAAGCTTTTCAAGGTCGCAAATTTATCCTTAGGTATTGCTCTTGGTAAACATAACTTATTTTTTTCCCGTTAAAAAACTTTTATAGTTATTAGAAAGGCTTTAAATAATTATGTCAAAACCTTAAAAAACAAGTTTTAGTAACCTGTGTTTTTTGTTAAATTTTTTTTGGCCTGAAAAACGTCAAAAAAGTCAAACACACAAAAAATTTTTTTATAAAATATGGTAGTACCATGAAATTTAAATACAGCAAAAGAACGGCAGGTTCTTTCACCAGAATTTCGCGGTGGCGAAATGAACGAAATCTTAATTTGCGCCGTTAGTTAAACGCATTATAAACTTCTTTGGAAGAAAATATAAAAACAAGATAATTAACAATTTTGAGCACTTAATAAAAGTTATTTAGTAGATATATTGCCTCGTTTTAAATTTGATGCAGTGTAAACACAGATCAAAAGTCCAAAAAATCACTAAAATACACTTTTTTGTATAAAAATACTGATAATGAAGAATCACACGAATAAAAAACTTTACAAAATACTTTATTCAACATTCATCCAGTTACGTTTGTGCTGGTTCTTTTGTGTTTTAAAAATAAGCTAATTTTCTAACACCCTAAATTTTTAGGCCGAAATTGGTGGCTACAATACTTAATGGAACCCTCTGGCTCTAAGAAAAGGGATTAACTTGTTTTTTTCTTTCTTCCTTTTCAAAACTTTTATAGCAGTACCATTTTTAAATAATAACTCTACGTTAATCAAGCTGTGTTTTAGATTTCGATAGTAATTGCCACAAAAATGTTTTTATACTTTTAAAGTGTGACCTGAATAATTTAACAAAATATAAGGCATCAATCTTTGTACATAGTTGAGTGCTCGTTTAAACATGGTACAGTAAAACATTTTTCGATTGTTATACTTTAAAAAACTGTTTTTATTTTTGTCTACATTTAGGAACCATCAATGACTTTCACGTCTTTCGTGGGTGGAATCGGTGGCCAAATTGGCTTGTGGGTCGGCGGGTCTATAATCACTCTCATAAAGGTCTGTTTAATCTCTGGATCTATCATGTGGTTGTCAATTAGACACCGATTTAATTATAAACAGGTTCAAAATAATAAACAATAAATATAAATATTGTTTTGTTTGATAATTGTTGTTATAATTGGTTTTTTAGTTGCGTGTTTGTTATTAGACCAAACTCGAATGCCATCAAAAGCTTGACATAATTCACAGAATAAAAATAATTAACAATAAAACTATAAATACGGTATTGATTTTTTTGTTAATTTTTTTTATTTGCGTGTTTTTTTATGAGAATAAACTCGAATACTATCAAAAGCGTAAAATCAAAAAACAAAAAAAAAGAACCAACAAAACCAAATAAAATTTTATTTTGAAATATCTTAAAATGTTTTAAGTTAACCTAAATTTTGATATTATTTGAAAACCACGAATATAAAATTTAATTTTTGATTTTGAAAAAATATCAAAAAAGCTCCTTTTTAATTACTTTAAATTGCTCAAATCACTACTAAAAATAAAAAAAACTTTTAGATTGTAAATTTAGTTTTGTTTGTTTAATTCTAATTTCAAATTTGTCCTAATTAATTTTAACTCTGTTTATTTTTACAGAATTGACAGTAATGTGTTCTCGTTGAATGTTATATTTTGTCAATTGTTTAAAATAAAAAAAATAAAATAAAAACCATTACAAAAAACAAAACGTTAATCTACTTATCTTTTGGAAAAAGCAAACGAAAAAAATGTCATTAATTTAATATCTCTGTTCGCAACTTTTGTGCAAAAAAATCTTGTTAGATTTGACGTTTCCTGAAAGCCTTTAAGTGTTGTTCAGAATCCGCTAAAAGCTGGTTCATACTTATGTAAAAACGTTCTTTGGACAAAGTCCAAAAAACAAATACAGCGTATAAACGTATGTTAAAACGTCCTTTGGACAAAGTCCAAAGGACGTTTTTACATTTATTATTATTATTATTATTATTTATTTATTTCGTCATAAGACAGGAACATACTGAAGCAAGTTTACACCGCACTGTAGTGTATGACCCAATAATATATATATATATGACGTTTTTACATAAGTATGAACCAGCATTAAAAGTAGAGAATGTTCATCTGCGTGGCGAACAGTTGTTCTAATTATACGTAGATTATTCCACCGTGTAAAATTTTCATCGTGTAAAAAATCTTCTAGGACCTGTGGAATAATCTACAGTATTTTAGATAATCTACATGAAAATTTTTTTACATAATACTCTGTATTGTTAACCGCGAATTCGCAAACAAAAAACTCCAAACGTAAAACTCTTTGATAAGGTTTTTTTTTACATAATGTGGTCAAATATTAACGTTTTTTGTTGAATCTGACATATAAATAATTTTTCACGTTAAAAACATGAAATTTCTTAATTACTTTAAATTATTTGAGAATATTATGTATAAAAATTTCATTTATGAAGTTTGCGTTCATAATTTTTTGAACGTAAAATTCTTAGATGAGGTTTTCTCCCACGTAATGTTGTCCAATATTCTTGCATCCAAAGTATAAATAGTTATATATGTTAAAATAAGATTAATATTTCAAATAATCTTAATTATATAGCAGGATTATGTACAAAAATTTTACCCAAGAATTTTGCGTTCACAATTTTTTTATTTCTACATAATCAAAAATCTACATGTGGACATTCTCTACTCTGATGCATTTTTTCTACTTATATTTATTCTTGAATTTGTACAGCGTAAAAATGTTTTATCCCATTTTAAAACACCAAATAGATACAAACAGACGCCTTTACTTTTGCAAAACCAATTTTTACAACTCAAATTTTATACTTTAAAAAAAATTTT
>JASAMX010001174.1:0-14179 GCA_030248175.1 Microlaimidae sp. YZB2_3 | reverse complement strand
AAACTGCTCAACGCTATCCGCCACAAATGTAATTTTAAGCAGTATACTATACAAAAATTAAGTCTGGGTAACTCCGTAAAATTGTATGGAACCTGAAAGAACCATATAAAATAGTGTGTTTTTCTTCTGTTTAAATTTTTTTAGTTAGACCTGATTTAATCACTTTTTTGGAAATTAGCTTTATTTGGAGTTTTGTTTTGTGCTTGATTTTTCTAGATTGATGGTTTATTTTTAAACAACAAAACCACACCATTGTAAATGGTTTTTCCAGGTTCCATACAATTTTACGAGGTTACCCAGACTAAAGTTAAAAACCTTCAGGCTGAAATTAAGGGCGTAACCGCTCGCCGTCAGAAAGGAAAGAACAATAAACGCGCGAAAAAAAAATATAATAAAAAAAAGTTGGCAGAGATGATGTAACCAATTATTATTAACTTGCGTCAGGTGTTTCTCTACACGTGATATTTTCTCGAAGAACGAGTGGTTACTTTACCACCTGGCTGTTTTCACCCTGATAGAATTCGTCTTTAGTCTTTTCTCGCATTAAATTTTTGGAGTGATTGTAGCTTCATAGTATTCCATATAAAAAAGACTTTTTTCTGTTTCGATTTTGATAAATTTCCGTCTATTGAAACATTGTACATCGCAGCGCTCACACGTCACCCAAGATTTATTTCATTTTATTTTTTAAATATTTTTATTGTTGCCATATGGCTGCTAATTAGTGGTAAGAATATTTTTTCGCTCTTTCCGTTGAAAATTAATAATTTTTATAAAAAGGTAAGGAATCATAATTTAAACCAAAAAAATAACCACAAGAGAATGTGTATTACTGAATGAAGTTACTTAATATGTAATTCAGTAAGGAAAAAAAGTGTCACACAAGTACCCCAGTACCTAATGCGTAACTTAGAAAAAAACTGGTCGTTTTTCACATGAACAGAGGTTTAACTACGGGCAATAGAGCATATTCGAGAATGAAATTCAGGTGAGGGGGCAATTTAGCATCTACGTGCAAAAAATCAGCTCCAAATATTCACCACAGGAAAAAATTTTTGGGGGACCCCAAAAAAAAAAAAACAAAAAAAAGTTAAGCAAATTAAGCTTTTTAGTATGAAATTCAGGTATGTTTAGCAAAAGTTTTTAGGTTTTTAATATCAGAAAAATATGGGTAATATTTTAGTTATGTAAAATGTTTAGATTTTTAATTGGCTAAAAAACTATTAAAGGTTTTGTTGATTTCGATGACGCCATCAACAACGGTTAACCGCGCAGTGACTTAACCCATTTAATATAAGGGAAAGAGCGCTCCGCGCTCTTCCCTGATTTGTAAATATTTAAACCGCATTTGTTTCCTAGTTTTTGCCACTCATTCAAATTTTCGTCGTTCGGATATTTTAAAATTTTCTTTTGCTAATAGGGTGGTTACACCTTGGAACAACCTACTCCCATCTCAAGTAACTGTCGATTCTTTGGATGCATTCAAGAAAAGTTTTAAAACTGACTTAAATAAGAGCTCTTTTCAAGCCTTTAAAGTCAGAGCAGATATTAATCGCTTGAAAATTCTTGGACTTGACCCACTAGAAACCTGAAGAATTTGGTTTGATTTATGTACATGATATAAGATTATTAATAATATGCAGGGTTTAAAATTTTCTGATTTTTATAAATGGGCCTGCTTTTTGGGTAAAAATGATCATAACAAAAAATTATACCCCATTAAAGAAAAAATGTTTTGATGTTGAATACTTTTGCGTCTCGATCTACACGATACTGGAGTTTTTTGCCAAAAAATATAATCACACTTGAAAATTATAATCATTTTAAAAATAAAATAAAAGAAGTAAATTTTAAAAATTTTACAATATTTAATAGACACATGTTAGAAGCCTTTTAGGCTCTTTTGTGTTCTCTCCTTTTATTCATTGACTGACCTTTTTTTTCTCTTTTTTAATTGTTTCATTAATTGTGATTTTGTGTTTCGAATATATTAATTTCATGTATTAGTCAATCTAACCAAAAAAAGTATTTCATTTCATTTCATAAAACGGCATGCAAAAATTTATGATTGGTATTACAAGAATGTAATGAAACGCCTGAAATAGATTAAGAATTGGCTGAACTTTTTATGGCATGTTAGTGTTCCGTAAGTTTGGTTAAAAAGCTTTCTTGAGTGTTGTGACCAATATAAAAACAATTACAGTTGTCACAAAGTTAAAAGGTATACAACCATCGTGTTACATTTGTTATATTTTTAGATCACCTGTTTAATATAATCGAAACGTTGAAATAAACGTGTTTTAATAGATTTGGTCTTTACACCAAGCTTGAAACAAACATTTATTTAATGTCAGTCATGTTTCGGTGGGCGTATCGGGAGGGTGAGCCGCTTCTCCTAAAGCTAACTTTCCGGCTCACTTTCAAAAGAGTCCCGACACAAAAGAGTCCTGGAGAAAATACGTTTATGCGCCCAAGGGCAGCGAGCGCTGAGGTCGGCACAAAAGAGTCCTGGCATAAAATCACTTTTTCACAGTTGAAATACAATGTTTACACCTCAGCTGTCTTCCAGGTTACGACGTATTTCAACACGTCATTACTCTGACACAATGCTCTCTAAAACATTTTACTGGTTTTGACTTTTCGAATTGCACGCTCTAACAGTAAAATATCGTACATCGTCAACCAAAACGGTTTTTTACTGGCATACCAGTAAGAAAATACTGGTTGCGTCAGTAACCAGTAAAAAAATTGCTGGTTTTACCGGTAACCAGCAACTGTAACACTCTTTAAATTACTGGTTACGGGTGAAAACCGCAATTTCTTTTTACTGGTTACTGACGCAACCAGTATTTTCTTACTAGAATGCCAGTAAAAAACCGTTTTGGTTGACAATGTACGATATTTTACTGTTAGAGCATGCAATTTGAAAAGTCAAAACCAGTAAGATGTTTTAGAGAGTGAGTGAGTCGCAAAATACTCATACCACAGATGTTTTTTTTGGGGGGACAGAGGGGTCCACCCCCCTAGAGCCAAAATTTTGGACCCCCCTAGAAAAAATCCAGGGGCCCCCGCCCTCCCCCTAAAGCTCGAGAGCGGTTTGGCCTGACTTTCCCCTAGTGAGGCTGACCCCCTCGCCCCTCCACCCCTCTCTTGACCAATTTGGAAGTATAATTTTACTGTCAAAAACACGTTTTTTAGTTAAAAACAGTGTTTAAATACAGTTTGTAGGTCTAAATAGGCTGTTTTAGTATATAAAATTCAATATTAGACCTAAAAACACTTAAATTATTGATTTTAAAAAAACTTTGTTAAAAAATCGAACCCCCTGACCCTCCGCTAAATTTGAAATCTCGCACTGGGGGTTGACCCCCTTACACAACTAGGGGGGTCCGGACCCCCTGGAGCCCCCCTCCCCTAAAAAATTTTGTCCTTCTACCCAGGGATGGACCCCTCTGGCGGACCCGACCAAAAACATCTATGCTTGTAACTGTGACTCTTTTTATATCTTAACACAAAAATAATTTAAACAAAATAAGTCAGAGTCACGTTGATTTTAACTGATTGTGACTTTTGTGTCACAGTACGAACGAACAGTAAATTTTTAAAAAAATTTTTGCTAAAAATTCTTTTTTTTAAGTTGCTATTTGTTTTGGGAAAACAAATGATTATTCCAATAATTACGGTTTTCAATCTTTTCATCAGCTGGCTGGAGAAAAGTAACAAGTTGTAAAACGCTGCAACGGAGGCATGCTTAGAAACACCTAAGAGGAGGCAAGTAAAGCTACCCTAAAAAACAACTTCAAATATTTGTAGGAGGCAGAAAAAACCACTTTCAAGTCAGATAAAACTTCTTTGTGAGCAGCTTTAATTTTTCTAAAAGTAGGTAGAAGGTAGTTATATTTAAAGAGGCAGATATACTCAGGAAAAGGTCATCAAGTAAGAGTGATGGTTAGGAACCAAGATACGACCTTTGCCAGTATCATAAATTTCTTATTTTCTTGGCGTTCGCTTATATTTTTTACCTGTTGTTTTTTCTATTTTAAATGTATGTATTTGCGTGTCACCTGTGAAAAATTGATTTTATGCCAGGACTTTTTTGGGCCGACCTCAGCGCTCGCTGCGCTTGGGCGCATAAACGTATTTTCTCCAGGACTTTTTTGTGCCGGGACTCTTTTGTGCCAGGACTCTTTTGTGCCAGCTGCGATTTTTTTCAGGACTCTTTTGTGCCGGGACTCTTTTGTACCGGACCCTAACTTTCCACCTCTATCTTTCATGTCGTTGCCGGGTGGATATAGTTTTATAGCGTCTATAAAGAGTCCATCAGGAAGAACTTGCAAAGTCCATGTGTTTAAATGTTGTACATGAAAGGGTTGATGCAGAAGATGCTTTAGCGCCAATGGTGGCCGTAGATGCGGTTGCGGATGACAGCCATTCACAACAAGCGTCTGCATCTGCAGACACCAATGTTGCTGCTCTTGTGGCTTCAGTCTCTGAAACTTTACAACCTACCTTATTATTTTCAGTAGATTTTATTACATTTGCAAAGTTTTAATGTCCAATCTCACCGATTTATTGTTATATTAAATTAATACTGAATTTTAATAATGTGTAGTTTATTTCTTTTGTGTTCTGTTGTGATACCTTGTTTTTTGTAAAAATTTGCTTTGATTTAATTCTGCCTAATATCTTAGTATTAATAAAGATTTTAAATTCATTTTATTTCATTTCATTTCATGAGCAATTTTTAGGAAATTGAATGCGTCTGTGCAAATTATAATTTATAAATCAATTGTTAAGGTCTCTTTTAATAGTTTTCACTACAAAGCGTTCAGTAAGCAAAAATTACCTTTTTTACTTAGATAAAAATTGTTTGTAAATTATTTCAGTTATAGAGTATTATAATATTTTAGAATATCCAAATGACATAAAAATTTGACAAATTGACAAAAAGCAGGAAACAAATGATGCTTTTGTTTTTAATCTATGTGAATGAAATTCAAAAATTACAAAAAATCTAATTCAGCCTCCTCACCTCTGTCAAAGTGAATACGCCGTAACAAATCGCTCCACGACATCAACAGATAATCAAGTTCAAAATATAGAGATATATAAATGAAGATATATAAAAAAATACTCCATATTAAATCAAATCCGATTGGCTGATAAAGCGACGTCAGAATCTGTGATTTTAGTGGTTACTTAATGAGGGCATCTATTCCAATACACAAAAGGGCAGTCACACTGTGTTAACCTTTTATTGGAGCTTAATATAACAACTGTTTGGAATATCAGCTGCAATATCAGCAGTATCTCTAAAAATATCTCTAAAATATTGCGCAGTCAATATCTCTAAAAATAAGGAGAAAACGCCACAATGGTCAGAGGAAGATAACACCACCGTAACAAATGTTTCACCGTGAAAAGGCGTAAAAAACGATTATTGGAAGGAGTCAATATTAGCTATACATTTATATTAATACCTTCTAAATCAACCGTATTGTTAGCGAGATATGCTAAGCCACCAATTTTTTCAGTCTCAATCTTTCTTTATTAGACTTTAGTTTTTTTTTCGAAATTTTCCCATAGAATTTACTGGAATATTTTCTAAAATTGATTGATATGCGCACACATACTCCATTATATAAAACGTATAATTAAAATATAGTTAGAAGTGCCAGAGTGGGATTATATAAAAGCTATTAGTTTGTTGCAAATTATGATGATTTTTTGCGCTTGTTAATTATATAAAGACGCAATTTTTTACGTTAGGAAATAAGAAATTTTAAAAAGAAGAAAAAAATTACCAGTTAACATCATTTTACGTCGTCCTATTTTTTCAATTGTTGTCATTGCTGCAATTGCGGCAAAAAAACATGGAATTTGAATCAAAATACTAGCAATCATAGCCCATTTGTCGTTAAGACCCAACAGTTTAAATGTTGTCGTGCTGTAATTGGTCACTGTATCTATTCCAGCTGTATTTTGAGCAATATTTGCTACCAAAATAACCAAAAAGGGAATACGCATGTATTTAGTGAACAAAATTGTTTTTAACGGTACCTAAAATTAAAAAAAAGGCAATGCCATTAATACATTATGCCTTATTTCTGTAAAAATTTGTTTGTACTTAAATAACTCTGACAATTAATTTTTTTAATTTAATTTATAAACCATTTGAAAAATTGGTAAACTAAGTTTGAGAAATATTTTAGAGGTCATTAAATAAATGATTTTTACCGGCAAAAATTATTTAAAAACAAAATAGCAGTTTGTTTTCCTCATTCTGCTATGATTTAAACGCTGATTTAAAGTATATGGAAGCATAGACAATTTAGGGTTAAATAATCTAAAAAAAATTTTTCGTCAAAAAATCTTATTTCTAAAATTAATATTTTACTTTAAACTGGGGTTAGATTACTGAGTTATGGTGGGAAGATAGGCTTCAGGTCACGCAAATTTCAAAAATAATCAAACAAAATTTTTGTCTGCTCTTAAATAAAATATCTGCATTTTATTTTCTCCAACGGTGAATTTTCATTCTACAGTGATTCTTTGCGGTTGAAGAGAGGCGACACACATAAAGCTTGGTTCATACTTCTGTGACACACAAGCCCTGTGCCAGGGGGGCTTGTTGTTGTTGTTGTTGAATAACCTGAAACTTATCTTCCTTATGCAGATTATGCAAAGGGCAGGCGCTAAGACAAGCCAGGAGGGGCGAAAATGTTTCACCCCTATGGTTAAGACTCTTCGTCCAACATTAATAACGATGTTGGGAACCTTTACCGCTAGAGTATTCACTACATGCAGTGTTCACCCATTCCGAGGTCTTTGTCTAAAGGATTTTTTAAGTCGCGCCTAATATTGATCTTACTTTTTAACGCCATACATGATCAGTATAGGTGTTCCTGCAAGGCCAGTGCTACAAACTCCACACACAATAGAGCTGTATTTGTCCACTGGTTTGCTAGATGGAAAACTGCCATGTGTGGCCGACGTACAACAACAAACACTCTAGCCATGCCACGCTGGACACATTCCTATAAAAGAAAAGATCCAGCAACCAGGTTTAGGTGGTAGTGGAACCCGTAGGCCCGTTAGGTGCTGCCCGAAGGTCAGCACAGTCCTGGTGGCTCAATGGCACCCAGGGGGGCTAAGGGGGCAATGCCCCCCCCCCTTTTCTGGGTTGGTCGGGGTAAAAATTTAGAAAGGGGAGGTGGGTCCAGGGGTGGGGGAGGTAAAAGGGAAGGTAACTCCATTATGACCCCTGCTTCTTCTTATCTCCTTTTTTGAGGTATGCTAAAAATGGATTCTGCCTGATTACCTGCCTTGAATTTAATGTAAAACGGTATTTTTAAGCCCCAATTTTGTTGAAATTTAATTCTAAATCAAAAAAATTCGGCTCCGGCGGCTGGAGGGACACCCTCCAGGCATGGCGCAAAATGCGGAGCTTCGCGCCAAATTAATCTACTGTTTTCATATTTCTAGAGTCTGGCCCCTTCCTTTTCAAAATCCTGGCACAGGCTCTGGTGACACATGTGTTCTTTCCGCGTGAAATTCAATGTAAAAACGTAAATAAAAGGCGATTCACTTTATCTTTTCGTTGTCCCACCTATGTTTTAATTAATAGCACTCCAGATGGACTATGGAGGTTACAGGTTCAATTCACGTAACGGCCAAGTTACTAATATTTAATAAGTGTTAAAAAATTTACAGGTGCATTTGGAGGTAACACGCAAGAAAACTTGCGTGTGCGCAGAAGAAACTAATAAAAAGATATTTTATTTAGAAAAAAGAATCACAAAGGTTAAAATTATAGTGGGTTGAGTATATAGTATAAAAATGACGTCATGCAAAAGCTTATCAAGCGGGTTTTTATAATTTTGATCAATTGTATTCTTTTTTTTTATCTTTAATTTTTTTAAAATATATCATATTTTACAACATACAAAAATTTGTTAAAAATTTCAAATACTTTAATGTTTTTTAAAGTTTTTTTTTATATTTAAATTTATAAGTAAGTTAAACTTTTAAAGTTTTAAAATGCTATATTTTGACAAAATTTTACACTGCTTCAAAAATATCTTTACAACATCATTGCGGGGAGTGCAGAAATACCCTCGCTTTTTTACCTTTTTCTGAAGTTAAAGTTGTGGAGTTTCAGTCCACAAACTTTTTATTTGTGCCTTTAACTCTAAACAATTGTCAAGACACTACTTTCCTGCTAATTTTGACTTTATATATTAAAATAAATTATCATTAAAGCAAAAGAAAATAAATTTTACTTTACAAATCAAGTATTTTAAAAACCTACCTGTTTTCCCCCCATTTCTTCCTCTTTCCTAAAATGTTCCAGTATATTTTCCACATCAGCATCTTTACCGACATATTGTTTAACGATTTCTTTCGCTTTTTCACGGTCTCCCTGTCTGATGTAAACGTATTTGGGGCTCCGTGGAAAATACCAAAAGCTGAACAGTGGAATGACGGAAATCGACGACCCGATTAAAAATACGTACGCCCAATAATGTGGTCTACCTGAATACATATATAGAAAATTTGATTTTTTTCGTAATTTATAAAATATGTTGCAATAATTTTTTGTTCAAGTGTAAAGTTATTTTTTCTGAAAAAAATATTTAAAAAATACAAATGGTTTTAGAACACACCTGAATAAATCAGTGAATAAAAAACCACGCGACTGTATCTTTAAATTCGTTTACACTGAAAATATTTTCTATTTGTTTGGTTGATAATACAATTTTAAAACATGTTCAAAAATGATTGAAACTGAAAAATTTTTTTGGTAAAAATATCTCACTTAGGGTATGATTTATATTTACAAAAAAACTTTTTGTTTACACAAAAATTTTAATTGTGTACAGATTTTAATGTTAGCAATACGTTGACATAATTATTTAAATTAAGAAAAAAAAGGCGAAACTGTAAGGGTCTTATTTGATATAAATAAAAAAACAAAATGCAATTATTTTATTAGAGACGTTTCTAAATAAGGATTTGTTATAATGCGTGTATCTTTTTTACAACTATTGCGCTTTGGAGTTCTTGGTTGCCTCTTTAGAGCGAGTAAAGGGAGCTCTAAGTTGCGTAATGAATTAAAAAAATTTTATTCTTAAGAAATGAACCTATCTGTCTAGCATAACGCAATTGTTGGTCAACGGTGCCTGCACAAAAAAATTTGTTATAAAATAAATAGTCTTTATTCTAATATTTATTCTATTCTGTTCCTATGTATGTATGTATCTTACTAAGAACTGTAACGGGCAGACAAGGGTCAAGCCGGTATTGACAGCTTGCCGCACGCTACACGCGGTACTTCTCTTCTTCTGTTGTGATTGTAAAAGGGTGTCCCCAAAGATAGGGTTTGAAATGCTTAACGGCCCACACAATGGCCAACGCTTCTCGCTTGAAAGTGGCATACTTCCTCTCAGCAGAGCTAAAGTTGCGGCTAACGTACGCGATGGGACGTTCACCGTCTTTAAACACCTGGGAGAGTACTGCACCAATGCCTGTATTAGAAGCATCTGTGGCTAACAAAAATGGTCATGAAAAGTCTGGGAAGGCAAGGATATCAGTGGAACAAAGCTTTTCCTTGAGCACTTTAAAAGCCTTTTGGCCTTCTGGTGTCCAATAGAATCGCTTCTTTTTACCCATTAGAGCATATAGGGGACTAGCGATTTGAGCAAAATTTTTAATAAATCGACAGTAAAAATTGGCCAAACCGTAAAAAGAATAACCTTGTTTTTGTGTGCGCGAGACTTTGAAATCCTTTACACATGCAATTTTGTCTGGATTTGGTTTAGCACCGTCTTTGCTGACAATATGTCCCAAAAATTCAACAGACTTACTACCGCATTTACATTTTTTTGGTTTTAATTTAAGCTTGGCGGTACGGAGACGACTAAAAACAGTAGAAAGATCGCGGAGATGAGTGTCAAAAGTTTAGGAAAAAACGATAATATCATCAATGTAGACTAGGCAAGACTGCCAACAAAGTCCAGTAAGAACTAGCTCCATGAGTCGTTGAAACGTTGAAGGTGCATTACAAAGACCGAAAGGAAGAACATTAAATTTATAAAGTCCTCCTGTTGGACTAATAAACGCTGATTCTTCCTTATCTTTTTCCTTCATCTCGACCTGCCAGTAACCTGACAGTAGATCAAGGGTAGAAAAGTATACAGCACCGCGTAGTGCATCTAAGACTTTGTCGATTCTCAGCAATGGAAAAGCGTCTTTTTTAGTAATTTTATTAAGACCTCTGTAATCCATGCAAAATTGATTTGCTCCATCTTTTTTTCAAACGATTACAATGGGACTCGCGTATGGGTTTTTTGATTTTTTGATAACTTTCTTATCTAACATTGTTTCAATTTCATTGTAGATGATTTTCTTTTGACTTTCGGGAACTCTATACGGTTTTTGACGACAAGGAGGATTAGTGCCTACATCAATTTCATGACGTAACAAGGAAGTTCTATCTGTGTCATAAGGACCAGATGAAAAAACGTCGCTATTAATGCACAGGAGTTTAGATAACTCAATTTTCTGATTTTCAGTAAAATCACTCTTTTCAAAATTGATTTCTTTAAAAGGATCAAAATCAGAAGGACGTTCATGCTGGAATGACGGTTGAGCCGTAAAAAGGATGGAATCCGGTTCCGAATCATCCTCTAACCGTATCAATACGTCATCAATCAATTCAGAATTCATAACGTTTGCTTCCGTTATGTGTGTATTTTTGTGTAAGGTGATTGGTGACGTAGTAGGATTAAGCAATTGAAGAAGAGCACAACCATTACGATTTTTAGTGATAATCCTAGCGACTAAAGTACCTGTCCTTAAGAAGGACGGTAAGGCGGAATCAATCAATAGGTTGACATTTTCAGGCATATTGGCATTGACTTTTGCCCAAAGCAGTTTTTCGTGTCATGCAGGTATGACAGTTGTGTCGAGAGCAAGGATAGAGATATTATTAATCAGATACACTAATGTCGGATCCATGGAAAGTTCGACGTCATAAGAAAGACCAATGACGTTTTTTTGAAAATCAAATGTAACACGACCCATCTGATGAAAAACCGATGCTCCTAACAACAGTGGAACAGGACTTGCAGGTTAAATGTATATGGTTTTGTAAAGGCGTATTCCGCCAATTTGCAACCAGACTTTACGAGCGGCTACTAATTGAACAGTCCCCAATAATGTCGTGGCAGTTGCGCTGCAACGTAAGAACTGCACAGTAGAAGACAGCATAAGAGCTACACTTTCGTCACAAATGGAGAGACATGCTCTGGTGTCAAATAATGCCCTAATATGATGACCATGAAGGTCCAGCGACCTGTTCCAAGGTATTGTAAACAGAAGATGTTTGTGATAACGGATTATCAAATGATGTAGTGACTGGCGGACGGCAACTCCATGAAGGCTGAAAGAAAGAGGCAGAGGATTTGAGGAGAGCGGAGTCAAGCTTAACATTAGTGCGGACGGTGCAATTAGAAATGGCTGAGATAGTCTTTGTTAAGCACTTAATTGATGAGGTACGCGGAGAGATGGAGGCGCTGAGGATTTGGATTTGCATTGAAATTCGCGTAAACACACTCCAAAAGTGATTGTATTTTTGTCCCCATTGAATTTTGTAAGGGAAGGTGGGAAGAGTTTAGCGAAATCCTATTTCATATACCAAATTGTCCTTTGTTGCAAAACAGGTTTGACTGGTGTTTTTTGATCACAGGTGAAAATTTGATCATTAGATCTCTGAGGAGGATCCTCGATCCTCGCCTCAAGTTGAGACCCTGATTTGAGACCTTGGCATGAGGTGGTGGTGTCCTTTCTGTCATTTTTAGAAACTTTTAACCTGAATTATTTTCACTGACAAAAAATAAATGTTTGTAATCCTTGCCTCACATAAGATTATGGGTGGGGGACAAGCTAAAGTACACGATACAACACAATAATATCAATGCAACAATAAATAAATTCCTAGATGCAAGGATTACTTCAGGTCAGCTAAAAACTATTTTAGCAAAAAAAATGAAAAAGAAAAAAAGTGACAAAGAAGCAAAGCACCAAGGAGGGAAAAAACTAGAAAAATGAAGCTACCAAGGGGGTAACTAAGAAATTACCAAGCCTGTAGTTATCGGCTCCAGTATGTAACAGGCAGACAAGGGTAAAGCCGGTATTGACAGCTTGCCGCACGCTACACGCAGTACTTCCTTCTTTGTCCTTAAAAATACACAGTGTTTTTCCTGAAAAATATCTCAGTTATATAATAAAGAAAAATGGCACATATTGTTATTTTACCTTTGCATAGGGTGATACACCACACACCTTCTTGACCTTGGGGTCAAGTCAGGTCACAATGGAGAGGGGATATGGTAGTGGCTTCAATTACCGGAGGTTACTTCAGCACTCAAAATTTTAAAGAATGCAAAAGCGCAAACTAAAGAACTGGTAGAATTGGCTGCTACACAACTAATTTAGTTTTGGCAAATATCGGATTAATGTGAAACATTAACCCTACGGGTGTGAAAAGAGTGGGTTGAGTTTTGGTCAACCTTACAAAAAGTGTTCCAATATGTGTCGTCCAACAAAGAGCGCTTGGTCTTAGAAATCCATAGGCTTATTTAGCTGTTGCCTATTTGGATAAGCTGAAACATTAAGGCAATGGGTTAGCGGAAGTTAGAGTGGATAAAGCTATCGGCTCTCACAAAAATATTTATTTATGTTGATTTTGACAATGAAGACAATCCTGTTGCATACTGTTAACTATATGATGTAATCACAGTGAAACACCACCGTGATCCGTGTGCAGAGAAGAGAGAGAAGATGAGCTGAATTTTTTAAGCTCTTACAAATATTACATGAGCACAAACTTCTTTGAAGAGGTCATCGGGTTTTGAAATCATAGTGTTGATTACCTAAAAATACTTAAGGTCAGAATGAAACCTTACCGTGTCGGGTACAAAAAATAGATAAAGCTGAATGCTTCAGCCCCAACAAAAAATGAACAAAAAAGATCCATTGACACAGTTTCTACTCTTGTTGAATAGAACACGTTAACTAGTAATGATTGTATTTACGCTGTAAAGCATTAACGTATTGGGTACAAAACGGAAGGTAGCAAAGCTGAAGATTTTTTAGGTTTTTTAAAAAATACGGAGTAAGAAACAGAAGAATTCAGTTTTTCGGTTGTTGAATGAAAGGCGTTAATTGATGGTGGTAAAGGTTACGCTACGGAACATCAACGCGTCCAGTACAACAAGAGAAAGTTGTTTTTGAGGAATTTATTGGAAAATTCCTCTGCAAAAAGTTACGGGAATGAAAGAACAGTCTCTTACAGAACAACGGTGAGATGATTTAGGAAAGAGGCAAGTATTGCCCCTGGAACATTAACAAAACGGTTGAAAAATGAGGACTGTTATTTCAGTCCTCATCAAATATTCTGCAGAAATATGTAACTTTTAGAACTTGCGGTTCCCAATTAAAGGCTTAACCTCAAGTGATGTGAAATTGCTGAGATGAAACCAAGATGTAATGGTTTTAAAATTTAGGGCTGATTAGTGAACTTAACTCACAGTTAAGCTCCACAAAAAGTTACATTAAGGTGTCAACTTTGAAAGAAAAAGCGAAAACCAAACGCTTAAAGGATAGTCAGCAATTTCTACACCTGAGATTATTCCTTTTGAAAAATATTAAAAATACTAGTGTATTTTTATTGTTTTAATTAAAAATAAAAGGTGCTGGCAATATAGGGACCACCGTGTTGGGTCTGTGTCGTCTAAGATTGTTTTAAATACGCGGGATCTCGCGTTAAAGATGGTTTGTTTCATAATTTATGAAGGGATGCAATGCGAAACGTGGCGCGGAGCGCCTAAGTGTTTCTTTACGAATTATTACACTAATATGTGATTTATTAGGAAAATTTACACTATGGTAACTAACCGCGTTGCGGCAAACATGTTAGTAATATTTTACACACAAACAACAATTTTATACTTGAGCAACGTTAGGCTTTGGCCTGAAAAGCGCAGTGTTTTTGAGCGTTTGAAAAGTGGTTTTGAACCAACTACAAGTGAACATTTTAAAAGAAAACACACAGCCAAAAAATACTTAAAGATATATAATAAGGTTAATTTTGAACTAGTTCAAGTCTTGTCTTGTA
>JASAMX010001173.1:0-45985 GCA_030248175.1 Microlaimidae sp. YZB2_3 | reverse complement strand
TATAAGGCTTTTTTTCGAAACTTTGTTTCGTCTTTTGCTAGAATTATCTAATTTAATTTAACATTTTCTAATAATAATAAAAATTAACCCGTACAACATGTTTTTTAAGTTGCGAATTTTTATATCTCAATTTTATGTTTGTTTTATACGACTATTTTGTTTTCTATTTATTTGTACATTAGTGTCTTTGTATATTGTATTAATATATTCTGGACCTGTACAATAAATTTCTTATCTTATTTTATCTAACGGAACTACATAGCTTCGTTAAGTAGGGAACATTTTTCGCTTTCTATAATTATTTAACCGTTATTTAAGAGTATTAGTTTATACCCTTTAATATCATGGTCCAGAGCTCTGCCCATCTAAAGCGGAGATAGCTCAGCACCTTAAATGAGCGATTTTAATATTATTAGACTTGAAATATATTTAAAATTACTCTATCGGCATTTTTTAAGATTTTTTTGTGTTTTAAATAAGGTTTGAAAAAAAATTAATTCACAAAAAATGTTGATAAAATATTCTACGGCATCACTTTTTAATTATTTATAAAGTTAAAACAATATTAGGGCGGACCTCCGAAGCTCTGGGGAACATCAATAAACAATATATAAATCTACTGCTTTGTTTCGGGCACATCGTTACAACAGAAGTATGTGTTTTTGTGGGGCCGGTAGCAAAGCTTGTTTCATTTCGATCCTAGAACTACCCGTCTATTTAGCATATACACCGAATATTTAGTGTTAAACGCATGTTTTATTTTTTTAAAAATACCCTAAAAAACTAAAAAATAAACCCTAAAAAGAATAACCTAATGGGTTATTTAACTCCATATTATTTCATCTATAAATGTGAGTAATTAAGCCCAAGTAAAAGCTAAGTCAAACTTTCGTCTTTTTTTGTCTTTTGCGCATGGTACCACACGTAAATAAAAAAATCTATTATATTATAGTGTTCCTGTAAGATTTGATTATTTTGAAGCATCTAACAAAAGTTTTGATAAAAATTTTTTTCCCAGCAAAAAAAGCTAGTCATTTTGGAAAAATTTCATAAGTTAAGAAATATCTCATTCGATAATGAATATATTAAAGAATGATATTTAAAATAAATATTTTAATGAATGCGTTTGAAAAACTGTTAATCGTAAGGCTTATCCTAAGCCAACGTCCACCTAATATAATAGCCAGAAAACAAAAAAATGCGTGTCTGATATCTCTCGCATATCTCGCAAAAACAAAAAAAACGCATCACATAATGTCTTTCGTAGTGTTTTTATTTTTTCTTTAAATATATCTACCAATTATTAGAGTTCCTGCATTAATGTTTCCAAAACGGAATAACTGCGCAACCAAAAATATATAAATTAAAATTTTATATACTTTTGGTTTTTTTAAACAAGATATCATAGCGATTTTAAGGTGCGATGCGGAGTCAAACTTTTTGTCTACGATTTTGATAAATTTTTTAGAAAACCTTACCACTGCCCCCCATAGCCCACTAAAAATTTTTTAACAAAATAACTCCGGTTGTGCAGGAGTTATGACCCCACAAAAATGGCGTTTTTTGGCAATTCTGTACGTGAAAGATTGCTTAATGAATATAACACATTATATACTAAAATTTGAGTTACAAAATATATACTCAAAGAAAGCGGCTATTTTTTACTTTAATTTGATACCTTGATCGTTAAGATTGTTGCAGTATTTGTCGAGATATTGCGTTTTTCGCATAAAAAAACCCTCGATTTTTTTGTTAAAAAGACGAGTGAAGGAAAGAAAGGTTAGGCAAACTTCACAAAGTCACTGCCGTCGTTTGGTGTTTTTAACGACAATGTTGCGGGTTTTTTGTAAGGGAAACGCAATATTTCAACAAACATTGCACCAATCTTAACGATCAAGGTATCAAATTAAAGTAGAAAATAGCCGCTTTCTTTGATTGCATAATTTGTAACGTAAATCGTTTTACCCATTGGGCAATCTGTCACGTACAAAATTGTCAAAAAACGCCATTTTTGGGGGGTCATAAAACCGAAACCACGGGAGATATTTTGTTGAATTGGGGACAGGGGTAATGTTTTCACAAAAAATTATCGAAATCGAAGACAAAAAGTTTGACTCCGCACCGCCCCTTTAAGCTAAAGGAAGGAAGAAAGCTGATTTTAAACTTTGTTTGCACTGAGTTGGGAAATATATCGGCTGACTTTGAACGAATTAAATATCAGTTACACTTTGAAACCTGATTTCTATGCATCTTCATTTATTTAACTTTTACGGCAATCGAGAAATATAAATAAGAAAAACACACCTATTTTCTAAACTTCTAAAATGTGGATGAAGTGAGGACAACTATAAAGGAGGTGTTAATTCTGGCGCTACAGGTTCAATGATAAATTAGTTTTTTTAACAATTTACATTGACTTTTTCGAATTACAAATTTGTTTGCTTATTTTTTTGTGTTTTTAGTGATTTTTGGCATTGAAAAGGGGCATAATTTTTGAAGCGAAATTACATAGGTAATAGAAAAAGTGGGAAGGGTTGTGAATTTGAAGAAAAATGTTTAAAGAATATTTATATGATTGTTATATGATTATTGTTAAATATAAATACAAGTTTTTATGGAAGAATTTTTTTTAAAAAACTTGGCAAGGATTAAAGAAACATTTGAATATTTGTAAAAATTTGCATTAAAATAATAACTATTAAGTAATTAATAAGTAAAATAAATTTTTTTTTAAAAAAAACTAGTAAGCTAAGACGAAAAGACAAAATGTTTGATTGTTTTCTTAAATTTTTAAAAGCATTTATATTTTTTGTAATCTATTATTAAAAAAGCAGTACTTTAACAAAATTATGAATTTGTAATATGACGCAAAATGTTTATATTGTAATAAAAATAGTAGGTATTTTGTTAAATTATAAATTAAATTAAATTAGATTGAAAAAATTATAGAATTATAAATTTTAAGTTATAGAAATAAAGATTAAATTATTTTGGTTGTAAACATATAATATAATAATAAAAAAATTTTTGGGTAATGTAGTAGGTGAGAGTGAAACTATACTAGAGGGTGTGGATAGCCGGTTTAGAGGTTGATGGCTCACCTTCAAAAGAGTCCCGGCACAAAAGAGTCCTGAAAAAAATCACAGCTGGCACAAAAGAGTCCTGGCACAAAAGAGTCCCGGCACAAAAGAGTCCTGAAGAAAATGCGTTCATGCGTCCACGCTCTTCGAGCGCTGAGGTCGGCACAAAAGAGTCCTGGCATAAAATCAATTTTTCACAGCTCTCATACAATGTTCACACCTCAGCTGTCTTCCAGTTTACAGTTGACGTATTTTAACACGTCGTTACTCTGACATAATGAGTCAAAAGCATTGTAAAATACTCGTAACTGTGACTCTTTTTATATCTTAACACATAAATAATTTGTCAAAGTAACGACGAACAGTTAATTTAAAAGATTTTTAGTTAAATTTTTTTTAAAGTTGTTATTTTTTTCTTGGGAAAACAAATGTTATATTCCAATAATTACAGTTTTCAATCCTTTCATTAGCAAGCTGGAGAAAAGTTACCCGCAGATTTTTTAATGTGGTTAAAAACCCATATAGTTACCCAAATTTTTTAATGTGGTTTTACGTTTTTTGAGCTAAAGAACGTTTGCGTTAGACTTCAAAAGAATTTCAAACGTTTCTGTAAATTTAAACATTTTTCTTTGAAAGACCGCTAATATTTTAACGACAACTTAAACATGGGGGCATTTTCATAAAATTATACGCTTAATTCATTATGTGCAGTAGTTGCGTTAACGAGTCATTATTGACTAATCAAATAAGTTTTAATCAAATACAAAACTAATAATTAATCACTAACATTTTTATTGTAAATATATAATAAAGCGTTTCAGTAAAAAATTCGTATTTAACATTTTTAAATTGCTTTGTTATTTTTTAAGTTTAGTTAATATTTACCTTACTTACTGCGTATTTTGTGGTGTTATCATGTCATTTAAAGTTATGCTCAATAGTTTTGCTTTTCTGGTGTATTTGTTTGCATTGCGTTATGATCAGAAGGAATTTAAATAAAACATTTAGCATTAATAATTCGTGTAAATTGCGTAATTCAAATGCCAAGTATTTAGAAAAAAATTGACAAATATTTGGTTAAATAGGTGCCAACACTACTCACTAAGAATCTGATAATAAAGCTACTATTTGGTAAAAAATTACCAACTAGTTTCGAAAAATCAACCAAATATTTAGTTAAAAAACACAGAATAATTAAATTAAAAATACTACATAATTGGTAAAAAAGTACAAAAACCTGTATTCGTCCGGAGGTATAACCATATTTGGTTGTTTTTTACTCGTTATTTGGTTAAAAATCACCAAATGGGCGGAGAGAGTGTCTGTTTGTGTTTTTTGTTTGTTTTTTGATCTGTAGTTGTGCGCAATGGCACGCAAAAAGTCCCAGTGGTCTGATCATCTTGTTGTCTGACATCAGCGGTCGTTCTTACAATTGCGATTAAAACACTAGTTTGATAAAAATTGTAATATTTTAACAATGAACAAAAAATTATGCCAACTAAGATCATTATTTAGACATGATTTTGTTTGACATACATTCAATTATGACACACTAATTCAATATTATATGATTTATACCCAAATACTACAATGATTTTTTTCTCAGTTTTTAAACGCTTTACAAAGCTTTAAGCGTTTTAATAACTAAAAAATAAAAATACATGAAAACATTAATTTTTTTACCCGCGAAATTTTTCACAAAACCTTTTAAAAGGCTAATTAAAAAAACAAATAAAAAACTGAAAGACAGCTGAGATGTGAACATTGTATGTTAGCTGTGAAAGATTTTATACCAGGACTCTTTTGTGCCAACCTCAGCGCTCGCAGCGCTTTGGCACATGAACGCATTTTCTCCAGGACTCTTTTGTGCCGGGACTCTTTTGTGCCAGGACTCTTTTGTGCCAGCTGCGATTTTTTTCAGGACTCTTTTGTGCCAGCTGCGATTTTTTTCAGGACTCTTTTGTGCCGGTGTCGTAGAATAGATCTTCCCCATTACAGATCTTCCCCCCGGAAGATTTATTCTGGTTCACGCCAGAACAGATCTTCCCCCCTCAGAATATTTATTCCCCCCTGTGTTAAAGCATACAGCAAAAATTTGCATAAAATTCTTAACAGAGAGGGGAAGATTTATTCTGGTGTTCACTCTAGAATAAATCTTCCCCCCTTGTTATAAATCATGTAACAATTATTTGCATATTAAAAACAACATCCTTTTTTTGTTTTTTGCGTCATTTCGTTTTTTTTCTTTTAATAAAAAAATTCATAAAAAATACTCGAGGTTTCAGATCAAAGAATTGGTAATAAACACAAAAAATAAATTTTATTCTAATCAAACATTTGAGATGTCCGAAATATTAAAAAAAACCTGCCTTTTTTTAAATAAGTTTTACACCTTTTGAATGTTTTACTTAAAATTAGGATTTCGATCCTATAAAGCTAAAATGTGAAGCCTAAGAAAACCAAAACAGAAAAAGTAAATTCAAAATATTTAACCGTTTAAAATATTAAGCAACATATTATGAAAAAAGTTAGAACTCGTAGGAAAGTTTGGTGGCGTCAGAAAAAATACATTCTATCTTCGGAAAATATCACTTCCTGATTAAAGACAAAAAAACTTTTTTCCTAAGCCTAAGCAAAACCTAAAAATCAACCTAAACAACCAAAAAAATAACAACTTTAAACCTGTTTAATGTTAAATTAACTGCTGAACATGAAGAAGATTTTTTTGTTTTCGTATTGACTTTTAAATAAAAAAAACTAAAAACTTATGGATACTCATAATCTAATTTTTATTTCTTCTCATTTCAATTTTTGTCTATATATAATGTTTATAAGAAGCAAAAACTGAAAGGTAAATAATGAATCAAATACTGATCGAAAAGAAATTAAACTGGTGTCATTTTTATGTTTTTTTATTATACTTTGTCTTAAAAATCGATAAACTTAAAGAAAAAAGCCTTTTTACGATATTAATTTTCTTAAAAAAATATTCAGTTTATTTAATTATGGAAAAATTTTTTACATACTCAAACAAACGAACTAATGCAAACGTATTTTTTTATCTCCGAAAACCAACTAAACAATACTTAATTATTAATATCAATGCTCAACTGTTTTTTGAATTAACAACAATTAAAGCTCAAGTTGATTTATATAAAAACACAAAAAACAAACTATTTTTTTCTAAATGTAACGTTTTAACCTTCTGTGTTAAAAATTATGTTTTTAAAATTTGCCCTAACAAATTCTCGCGTATCATTTTTGAAATTTATGCAAATTTTTGAGGGGGGAAGATTTATTCTGGTGTTTGAACCAGAATAGATCTTTGGGAGGAACTATTCTGAGGGGGGAAGATCTATTCTGGCGTAAATCAGAATAAATCTTCCGGGGGGAAGATCTATTCTAGAGCGCACCAGAATAAATCTTCCGGGGGGAAGATCTATTCTAGAACGCACTAGAATAAATCTTCCGGGGGGAAGAAAAATAGGGGGGAAGATCTATTCTGCGACACCGGGACTCTTGTGTGCCGGACCCGAGGTTGATAAACACCAAGGGAGATGTGGAAAGCAGATTAGGTACTATTAAGTATATACACCTTGAAAGGTGTGGAACGCAGGTGTAAGTAAAGAAAAGGAGTCATATATAATAATAAATAATTTTATAATGAGTAATATAGTTTGTAAAAGTAAAGGTACTCTGGGAAGAGTAGAAAGTAGGTTTAGAGGCTGATGAAATGAAACACCATAGTAGGTGTAGAGAGCGAGTTTAGAGGCTGATGAAATGAAACACCATAGTAGATGTAAAAAGCAGGTTATGGGAATAATAAAGAGTACACACCAAGAAAGGTGTAGAATGTAGGTGGGAGGCAACTAGTGGGTTGAAAATAGAAAAAACCGTGACGTAAAAACTTAGGAGAAAAGGAAGATAATTATGAAAGCAAAAATAAGCAGATTTTATAAAAGATTTTTGAAAATAAATAGTTATTAATTAATTGTTTAGTGCTTATAGTTTGTAAAAGTGAAGCTATAAAAGAGGTATGGAGAGCAGGTTTAGAGTTTAATGAGATAAAACACCATGGGAGGTGTAGAAAGCAGGTTAAAGAAACTTTTAAGTATAAAAAACTTGAAAGGTATAGAATGAAAGTTGGGTGGGAGTAAAGATTGAAGAGTTATGTATAATAATAAAAATAATGAATAGTATAGTTTATAAATTAAAAAACAAGTAGTAAAACAGAAGTAGTTTATACTTTAAGTTCAATCAAGTTTTATAATAAAAAAATATAAAAGTTTTAGTTATCCATTAACCCTTAACGATTTGAGAGGGAAAAAAAGCTGCGGCTGGAACTATTTAGGGTGGATGGAGCCCAGGAATATTAGAGCTGGAACTTGAAGCTAAAAATTGGGAACTTAAAGCCATAAGTTGGGAACTTGGAGCCAAAAGTAAAAAAAAACGCTAAAACGTTTACCTAAGCCTAAGCGAAGCCTAAATCTAAGTCTAAACCAATTTTTCTTAAAGGTTCCAAGTTCCTACTGTTCGTGGCTCCAAGTTCCCAAAAATCTTCGATGGTTCAGTTCCCTGCTTTTGACTCTAAAGATCCCGTACCCTTTAAACGCCGACCTGCGAGTGTGCCAATGTGACTGCTTAATGTTAAAAGTCTGGTTCAAAACGAAGTGACAAGTGACAGTGTAACGGTGTAGTGATGGGCAGTTCCAGTTCCGGGTTCCGGATGTTCCGGGCAAAATTTGGAGTTTCGGTTCCTTTCTGGATTTTCGGAAAATCTCAATTCCAGTTCCGGTTCCTGTTCCAGATTTTTGGAAAATCTGAATTCCGGTTCAGGTTCCGGTTCCAGTGTTCTGGAGGTTTCGCAATGTGATAGGCAGTTCCGGTTCCGGGTTCCAGATGTTCCGGACAAAATTTGGAATTCTGGTTCCGGTTCTTGTTCCAGATTTTCGGAAAATCTCAATCCTGGTTCCGGTTCCTGTTCCGGATTTTTGGAAAATCTGAATTCCGGTTCTGGTTCCAGTTCCGGTGTTCTGAGGGTTTAGCAGTTTAATAGGCAGTTCGGTTCCGGGTTCCGGATGTTTTGGGCAAAATTTAGAATCGCAGTTTTCGTTCCTGTTCCGGATTTTTGAAAAATCACAATTCCGGTTCCGGTTTTGGTGTTCCCAGGGTTCCGCAGTTCCCTCCATCACTTTAACGGTGTAAACGGACCCGGAACGCGTTTTCACTTCTCACTTGTCATTTTTCACTACGGTGTTCTTTCACTACGGTGTACTTTATCTTGTATCGCCCCTTTTCCTGCTCTATTCTTAGAGCATTTTTCAAGGCTAGTCGACCACTTTTTTGAGTTAAATTAAAAAATAGCCTAATAAACTATAGTTTTAGCGGGGTCTGCTTCGTTTTAGTCCCGCTTCGTTTTAGTCCCGGAAAAAAATCACTGCGAGCTTCGTTTCAGTCCCGCTTCGTTTTAGTCCCGCTTCGTTTTAGTCCCGCTTCGTTTTAGTCTCGCTTCGTTTTAGTCCCGCTTCGTTTGAGTCCCGCTTCGTTTTAGTCCTGGCGGAAAATGCGTTCATAAACTAGTTCCTGCTACGTTGCTTCGTTTCAGTCCCGGAAAAAAACGCTGCGAGCTTCATTGCAGCTTCATTTCAGACCTTTGTACTACAATCTTCTAAGCTTATTTGATTCATTTTGCATTGATTTAAGAATTTTAGGATTTTTTTTATTTATTTAAACTATTTTTAGTTTTTAACCCGTTTAGTTTACTGTAATTAAAGAAACACTGTCACAAATCAAATTTCTATAACGCCCTGAATGGACTACTCTTTTAATACAAAACCTTAATCTTAATGTAGACGTCAAAACTATTTTTAGTTTTTTGGCCCGTTTAGTTTATTTTAATTAAATGAGGACTGTCGCAAACCAAATTTCTATAATGCCCTGAATGGACTACTCTTTTAATACAAAACTACTCTTTTAATCTTAATCTACTTTATTAAAATTCATTTAGTATTAACTACATAATTTTTGTATATAAAATGCCCATTCTCTTGCAATAATTTTAGTTTCTAATTTTAATTTTATTTTTTTTAAAGTTTTTTCTTAAATTTGTAATTCCTTTTAAAATCTGTAGTTGTGCGCAATGCTTCTTAAATAGTCCCAGTGTGTTCGGTTTTCATAATCTTGGACGATCCTTTCGTGAAGTTCTCATCATCATAATTAAGGTTTTATGGATCATAAAAAACCAAACAGAATAGTTTTTTAACATAAATAAAGCTAATATACATAAGTTTTAAATCGCTCATTTAATGGTTGGAGCTGCGGAGATATCTTCGTCTTAAATGGCCGGAGCTCCAGAGCATAATATTGGAGGTTCGGACCATATACATATATTTATGTATATAAAAGTGTGTTCTTTCGTATTTTTTTACAACAACCGATGATCGAAATGAACGAAAAAGCCAAAATTCAAAAGCCTTCTTTTTAAACATACGCTAATTATTTATTACACACGTTTTACGTAATAAATAACCTCTGGGGATTAAGAAAACAAAAGCTAAACTTTAGGCGAGTAAATCGATTTTTATTAATTATGTAAATATTTTGCACAAAAAAACTGCACGCAGGAAAATGATACAAGTTGATGAATGTATTTTCCGCCAGGACTAAAACGAAGCGGGACTCAAACGAAGCGGGACTAAAACGAAGCGGGACTAAAACGAAGCGGGACTAAAACGAAGCGGGACTAAAACGAAGCGGGACTAAAACGAAGCTCGCAGTGATTTTTTTCCGGGACTAAAACGAAGCGGGACTAAAAAGTAGCAGATTCGTTTTAGCTGCGCAATGACATATGTTTATAATTATTCAGTTGCCGAGATATACTTTTTAAATAAAAAAATAATAAAAAGAAGAAGATGAATTCAAATTACAAAATTTACCCACGTTGTTTAATTATAGTTAGTGCGGTGCAGTTGCGCTCCAGACAAAGTTTACCTACGTTTTTTAAATATAGTTGGCGCGATGCCGTGCGCCATTGATTGCAATTATAATTTTTAAAGTAAAAATAAAAATAATAAAAGAAGATGATGAACATGAATTACAAAATTTACTCACGTTCTCTAAGTATAGTTGGCGCGGTGCCGTGGGTTAAATTGCAGTGTGGCTCCCCGCACCACCGATGATTACCGGCGCGTGGCGCTCCCGCGCCACCGACGCTTATTATTATTTTTTAATAAATAAAACTTTGAATCAGGGAAGAGCGCGGAGCGCTCTTTCCCTTATATTAAATGGGTTAAGTCACTGCGCGGTTAACCGTTGTTGATGGCGTCATCGAAAATCACAAAACCTTTAATAGTTTTTTAGCCAATTAAAAATCTAAACATTTTACATTACTAAAATATTACCCATATTTTTCTGATATTAAAAACCTAAAAACTTTTGCTAAACATACCTGAATTTCATACTAATAAGCTTAATTTGCTTAACTTTTTTTGTTTTTTTTTTTTTGGGGTCCCCCAAAAATTTTTTCCTGTGGTAAATATTTGGAGCTGATTTTTTGCACGTAGATGCTAAATTGCCCCCTCACCTGAATTTTATTCTCGTATATGCTCTATTGCCCGTAGTTAAACCTCTGTTCATGTGAAAAACGACCAGTTTTTTTCTAAGTTACGCATTAGGTACTGGGGTACTTGTGTGACACTTTTTTCCCTTACTGAATGACATATTAAGTAACTTCATTCAGTAATACACATTTTCTTCTGGTTATTTTTTTGGTTTAAATTATAATTCCTTACCTTTTTTATAAAAATTACTAATTTTCAAAGGGAAGAGCGAAAAAATATCCTTACCACTACTTAGCAGCCATATGGCAACAATAAAATATTTAAAAAATAAAATGAAATAAATCTTGGGTGACGTGTGAGCGCTACGGGATAAAATGTTTCAATAGACGGAAATTTATCAAAATCGAAACAGAAAAAACTTTTTTTATATGGAATACTATGAAGCTACAATCACTCCAAAAATTTAATGCGAGAAAAGACTGGTCTGGGTAACCTCGTAAAATTGTATGGAACCTGGAAAAACCATTTACAATGGTGTGATTTTATTATTTAAAAATAAACCATCAATCCAGAAAAATCAAGCCCAAAACAAAAGTCCAAATAAAGCTAATTTCCAAAAAAGTGGTTAAATCAGGTCTAACTAAAAAAATTTATACAGAAGAAAAACACAATATTTTATAAGGTTCTTTCAGGTTCCATACAATTTTACGGAGTTACCCAGACTTAATTTTTGTATAGTATACTGCTTAAAATTACATTGAAGTTTTGGATATGAAAATAATTGTATTCATATCATGAGGAGACCATGACGTTTCTTTTAAAATGAGTAAATTTTTTAATGTTTTATATCTTTAATAAATGACATTGAATTCAATGCATTAAAAGGCGGAAATTCTAGCAAAAGACGAAACAAAGTTTCGAAAAAAAAAGCCTTATATTAAATGGAATAGTATAAAGCTACATAAGTCTAAAAACTAAATGCCAGAAAAGACTGAAACAAGTCTCTTTAAAACCTGTAAATTAATAACAGATTTTGTGAAATTTTCAGAAAAACAAAACCGAATAAAAACAATACGTGTAAAAGCTTTAGTTTGCGTTTTTCAACCATTAATAAAACTTAATTTACATAAATTTCTCTCAAAGTGGATTAACTTTTTACATGAGTTAACCAGCTGTAAATACCACAGTATTAGTTAAGTCACACGTCGTCAAAACGATACAAAAAAAAGTATAACGCAAGCGTCACAGTAACTATGAAAAATTTCTGTCAAAATAAGTTATCGCATTGCGCATTAAATTTTGTAATTTATCATTATTTTCGTATAAAACAAAACATACCGCCATATTAACGGCTTTTTAAAATCAAATATCAAGTTTTAAGTCCGAAAAACATTGAAAAATTCAGATTTAATATAAGGCGACTTTTTCTTTAATGTTTCTATTCATTACATAAAACAAATTAGCTGTCAATGTATTTGTTAAATTAAAAGTCGCCTTATATTAAATCTGAATTTTTCAATGTTTTTCGGACTTAAAACTTGATATTTGGTTTTAAAAAGCCGTTAATATGGCGGTATGTTTTGTTTTATACGAAAATAATGATAAATTACAAAATTTAATGCGCAATGCGATAACTTATTTTGACAGAAATTTTTCATAGTTACTGTGACGCTTGCGTTATACTTTTTTTGTATCGTTTTGACGACGTGTGACTTAACTAATACTGTGGTATTTACAGCTGGTTAACTCATGTAAAAAGTTAATCCACTTTGAGAGAAATTTATGTAAATTAAGTTTTATTAATGGTTGAAAAACGCAAACTAAAGCTTTTACACGTATTGTTTTTATTCGGTTTTGTTTTTCTGAAAATTTCACAAAATCTGTTATTAATTTACAGGTTTTAAAGAGACTTGTTTCAGTCTTTTCTGGCATTTAGTTTTTAGACTTATGTAGCTTTATACTATTCCATTTAATATAAGGCTTTTTTTTCGAAACTTTGTTTCGTCTTTTGCTAGAATTAATTTTGTCATCAGTAATACAAAAATTAAAAAAACTACTCTGTTGTTTTCGCCGTTTTCCGCGCGGTTGAAGCAGATGGCGCGGGAACTGGTTCCGTTTCTGCCACCAATCAAAACCGGTCTGCTTTTTTTGTGCGGTTTCTATGAGGGAATGTTGGTTGTCTGCTCTGTACAATTCTTATTGTTACCAAAAGGCTGTTATTTTGCGGTTGGAAGTTTTTATTTGTCTATTTTTCAAATTTTTTATTTTGATCAATAAATCGATAACAAAGACCTAAATGAAAAAAGTGCTTCCTAAGAAAGTTGTGTAATTCCCTCTTCTTTCTAATGAGCCCATGTTTATTTTTGATCAATCAGTAACGAATGAGAAATATCGCTTTTAAGGATTGAGCGTTGGAATAATAATAATAATAAGAAGAAGAAGAAGAAGAAGGTTCTGAATTTCAAAATTTACCCACGTTACCTAATAATGGTTGGCGCGGCGCCACGGGGCTATATCGCCCCCTGGTGTTCCCGCGCCACCCATGATTAAAAATTTAAATGTTTTTTCATAAAACTTGCAAAAAAAATTAGAATAATGTCGAGGTTACGGCACAGTGGCAGATCTTACGTCTGCATACTGCAACTCCCTGGATCAAGTCCGACTCAGACACGCTGCATTTTGATAATATATATATTGCTTGTTAATATTGTTGTATGTAGTAATTGGTTGTGCAGTTAGTGCTGAGTAACATTCGAGTTGCGTATTCTTAAATAAAATAAAAAAACTTTTAAACATTTAATTTTTCTTAACTAAAACACTAAAACACACTAAAACTTTTCTTGTATATTTTTGAAATTTTTTCGTGAACTGTTAACGAGGCTTTGTTGTGAGATTATAAAATACACTTAATGAAAAAAATAGTTTAAAATATTTACTCTTTTAAGTTTTACCCATAAAGTTAATGGTTTTGGTTTCAAAGGGCCGAAAAACTCATTAAAAATTTGACACGCGCAGCCTTGATGTAAATTATTGTATTCTGGATGTGCCTCTATGGTTGTGTCGGTTTAATATATGTCGTAAATGATAGGAAAAAACGGTTGAAATTTACATCGCGTAAATAATCTTGGCAAAAAATTTATTAACAATACATAATAATGAATTGTTTAAAACCTAGAATAGTAGCACAATTTTGAAAGAAATAATTTATTATAGTCAATTAAACTGTTTAAAAGTATAAAACAATTGATTAAAATTATATTTAATGAAGTCAGTTGGGAAAGAACATAATTTATTTAATATAAATTAAAATGAGTGATTTGAAAAAATGAGATAAATTAGATTATGAAGCTACATTGGTTATGAAAGCTAAATCTAAAGCAAGCAGCAGCGTAAAACTAATTTTTGTTGACGTCAAAAAAAACAAAATAATGTAAATATGGTTAGGTTAACAGTTTTTTTAAGTCGCTCTACCTTTCCATGTTTATTCTTGTCGTTCAAAATGGAGAAAAATAAATTGTTTCTTAATTTTTATTTTTAACCTTAACCTATTTATGAACAAACTAGTGTAAATATATTTAGTCATACATTTAAATATAAATGTGTTTTGTTTATATATTTGCCTTACATTCAAAAACATACGAATTAGAAGATATACACACAAAAATCAAACATACAGCAGCATGCTGAATCAAAGAAAATTAAAGAAGCAAAAGATTAATACATTTTAACAGTTTAAAATACAATATTTAAAAACCCCGTTTATAAAGTAAGCTCCAGGAAGCATAGCAAAACTTAGCTCACTTAATTTTTTCTACGCCAGCTCTATTGGTAGTGTAAGTGACAAACTAAACTCTGATAATGGTAAATTTTTTTAAAAATAAAGTTTTTGTTTGCAATTATTATGGTAAATATAATAAATATTTTAAGGACTTAAAAGGTTATAACGGTGGAATGATTTTCGGATATAGTTTCAAAAAACTAATATGCAAATTTAACCAGCTTTGAAAGTCCCGTATATTTTTGGCGTAAATGAAAAAAAGCGCTTGTAAAAAATGTAAAACTGCGTAAAGTAAGTACGCTTAGTAAGTACAAGAACTTTAAATGCTTTGTAATTTTTTTGAGTAAATAAATAGAATATTTTGTACTCTTTGTGCCTGTCGCCGGTATTTACAAATGTTTTTGACTTTTGTATCTTTTTTGAAATATATTTGTAATTTTTTTGAGTTTATAACGCTAGAATGATTTTCGGATATAGTTTCAAAAAACTAATATGCAAATTTTACCAGCTTTCAAAGTCCCGTATATTTTTGGCGTAAATGGAAAAAAGCGCCCGTGAAAAAATGCATATCTCCGTAAAAAAAGATGGATTAAGTAAGTACGTTTAGTAAGTACAAGAACTTCAGGTGCTTTGTAATATTTTTTTTAATGAATAAATAGAATATTTTGGACTCTTTGTGCCTGTCGCCGGTATTTACAAATGTATTTGAGTTTTATATCTTTTTTTGAAATACATTTGTAATTTTTTGAGCCTTAAATTTCAAAATGCACTTGTAAAATAACCGCTTTGTCAGTAATTTTTCTCCGCGGGTGCTTTTTTCGGCAGAATCCCTATTTACGTAAAAAAAACAATTTTCTACAGTGAGAGCGTTTTTTCATAAGCGTAAGTTTTTCATAGTTTCTCAGCATTTTTCTTGTGGGTGCATTTTTCCAGAGTGTTTTCTTTCCTTTTGCGTTTTCTAGCATAAGGCCTTTTTTTATAGGCGGGTACTTTTTTTCTATTTTTTCAGCGTTTTTACCCTAATCGGGGCTGTTTGTCGTGGGTGCATTTTTTAAATAGTAAATAAATAAATTTATTTTGCCATGTAAAAACTTAGACAAAAAAAATAGAAAAGCTAGTAAATTTTCATCACTGAAACTTTTATCTAACTGTATAAACACAAAACATGACACAAAACGAACTAAAAATTAAAAAAAAGCATCACAGCAATAATCCATCAAAAATGATTAAAAATAATATTTTCTATGGTGCTTTTTGCACCAAATAAATTTTGGTAATTTCGACAAAAGGTCCTAAAAAGGCATCATACTGCAACTGCCCTGCGGAATAATACAACAAAAACATTTTGCTTTACAAATGCTTCAAACAAATAATTTAGGGTCGATGGAGCCTAGGGAACTTGGAGCTGGAACTTGGAGCCAAAAATTAGGAGCTCGGAGCCGTAAGTGGGGAACTTGGAGCCGTAAGTTGGGAACTTGGAGCTAAAAATAAATCAATAAATAAATAAATAAATAAAATAAATAAATAAATAAATCGCTAAAACATGTAACAAGCCTAAGCGAAACCTAAATTTAAGCCCAAACCATTTTTTTCTGAAAGGCTCCAAGTTCCCATTGCTCGTGGCTTCAAGTTCCCAAAAATTTTCGATGGCTCCAAGTTCCCTGCTTGTGGCTCTAAATACCCCGTACCAAACAAATGGGTTAGATCAAAACTTAAAATTGCGATTTAAAACCTCTGATAGTGGACTAGGAGATATTGGAGCAAAATGATCAACAATTCGTATAAAATACATAAGACTGAGACGTCATTTTAGACTTATAACAACACCGTATTAACTACGGAATGAGTCACAGTCACGCGAATTTTTTAATGACTGTAGCTCATTTTGCTATATAGGAACGACGACGAATGTTTAGCACAAAATAAAATTGAGATACTTTTTATAGAAGGATAAGCAAAATAAATAGAAAAAACCATTTGGTTTTCAACTCTTTATATATTGGTGAACACTAGAACAGCTCATCAGTCATTTGAATAAAAAGTGCTTTGAAATAGAAAAAAATTTATGAACTTATTGTTTATTTTTTATGAGCAAAATAAATTATAGTGTTGAACTGTATCAAACTTCTTGTGTGTTATTTATATTTTTTTGGCACAACTTACAACAAAAAAATTTTACAAAAAAAACAAAAACCTGAATATATATATAATATTAAAATTTAAAAAACTAAATTTTGAAATTCCGGGGTGCTTCAAAGCTTCAAAAGCCGAATTCTTATGACAGCTCCGCACCTCACAAATTCAATTAACATTTTTATTACAATTTTCACATTTATTTACACTGTAATAATGTTTTTTAATCCTGAAAATTGATTCTTCTACCATTTTATGAATTTATAAACCACAGAAAATAATTCGGAAGGGCAACCGTTTTGTAACAATTATAAGTTTCTACAAATTCTTATGACCTTTTCTATAAAATTTAAAAAAAAAATTGTAGTTAGTTTTTTTTTTCTTACACATGAAAACAACACGTCCCATTATAAATAATAAAAAAACTCACGCTAGGAAAATAAAAATAATTAGGCATTTTAGTCACGTTCACAAATGGAAAAACAAGTATCGAATAATTAAATTTATCGAAAGGTGCTATTGCTTTATTGTGTTTCTATAATTTAAGTTATGGGTTAAAAATTTACGAACGCAACTCTTACATCCATTCACTTTGATATAAATTTTTTACT
This sequence comes from Microlaimidae sp. YZB2_3, assembly GCA_030248175.1. Classification (NCBI taxonomy): domain Eukaryota; kingdom Metazoa; phylum Nematoda; class Chromadorea; order Desmodorida; family Microlaimidae; species Microlaimidae sp. YZB2_3. Next base: position 28,824 of record JASAMX010001173.1, on the reverse strand, counting down.
TAGTTTGCTTAAGTGGTTGAAGTCGTGTGAGATTTTATAAAAACACTAGTAAATCAAACGATTCAAACAAACAGGAAAAAAAGAAACTATCTGACATGGATTAGTTAACATAAAACCATAAAAGAAAAGTTACTGCGACAGAGATTACTAGGTTTATTGAGGCAACAAAAAAACACATCAATTTTCCTTTGCATTTTTAAATATGATGCATTTTTAAACAAAAGCAACCGCTGAAAGTTTAAAATTGCTAAAAAAGCTATTTACGCCTAAACGTACACGCAAACCGAAGCATAAACCATTTTTCCCGAGTTCTTACGTTTGCAGCTCCCACCTAAAAATTCTTACGACGGCTCCGAATTTTTTACTTCGGTCTCAAATAACGCATAATATAAGGAAAGTTTAAATCACAAGAAAATATTAATATAATATTATGCAGCTGAAGCTTTTTTTAAAAAAGCAAGTGGCACTGAAAATGCTTAATAATGAAATAATGCTGCAAATGCTCAAAAAATACGCATCAACATATTAATTACGGTACATATTCTATATGCAAGTGTGGAAACTAAGTTTACTGTATGCCTGCACATTTTTTGTTGTATATGTAAAATAATTTATTCGTTAGTTTTTTTAAATCAAACACAACTCGTTTACGCACGGTGAAGTAAGTGTGTATACGGTATATTTTGATTAGCTGATTTTTTGTACAAGTCTAAACAAATCAATACAATACTTCTAGACACTAATAAACAATTACAGTAAAATCTTATACAAACTTAAATCAACTATATTTATTTAAAATAATGTTATTCCGGTAAAGAAGGGGTGCCTCATTTGAGAAAAAGTGTTTTTACCTGCCTCCTACCTGCCTCCACCCTGCCTCCTACCTGCCTCCAAGGCAGTTTTAGCTGCCTCCTACCTGCCTCCATCGGAAATTTTCTGCTTCTTACCTGCCTTCTACCTGCCTCCACCCTGCCTCCTACCTGCCTCCGAGGCAGCTTTAGCTGCCTCCTACCTGCTTCTAACCTGTATATGCTTCAACATAGGAGGCAGGATCACCTGCCTCCTACCTGCCTCCACCCTGCTCCTATCTGCAACCGAAGCAGTTTTAGCTACCTTCTACTTGCCTTCTAACCTGTATATGCTTCAACATAGGAGGCAGGACCACCTGCCTCCTACCTGCCTCCACCCTGCCTTTACCCTGCCTCCTATCTGCCTCAGAGGCAGTTTTAGCTGCCTCTTACCTGTCTTCTAACCTGTATATGCTTTAACATAGGAGGCAGGACCACATGCCTCCTACCTGCCTCCACCTTGCCTTCTATCTGCCTCCGAGGCAGTTTTAGCTGCCTTCTACTTGCCTTCTAACCTGTATATGCTTCAACATAGGAGGCAGGACCACATGCCTCCTACCTGCCTCCACCCTACCTCCTATCTGCCTCCGAGGCAGTTTTAGCTGCCTCCTACCTGCCTTTTAATTTGTATATGCTTCAACATAGGAGGCAGGACCACCTGCCTTCTACCTGTCTCCAACCTGCCTCCTAGCTGCCTCCGAAGCAGTTTTAGCTGCCTCCTACCTGCTTCCAGTCTTAAAGAGGCAGGTTCAAGAGCCGTCCTTACCGGCTTATAAAAGTTAGACTCCAAGTTCAGGTACAACTTGCCTATACATAAATTTTTTGATAATTTTTAGTGCTAAAAACACATTAATAGAAAAACTGTGCATTAATTAACTATGCAATAGTGATGTTACCCTCCAACATCATGCTCCAGAGCTCCTGTCATTTTAACTGGCGAGCACTTCAATAAATTACATTTCACGCTTATTTAAGTTTGGAATATATTTCAAGTTATTTTATTCACATCTTAGAAATGTTCTATATAGTATTTATTAAGTTTTAAAATGATTAGTTTTTAAAAAAAAATTTTACAAAAAAACTTGTGGCAATAATTTTTAATTATTTATGAAATAGGGTAACTGACTTAATTTCGGCCACCTTTTTTATTTTTTTGAATAAGTTTTTTTCTGGCTTTTTCAATCAAGCCAAAATTTGGCCTAAAAATCAAACAATAGCTATATTTGTTATTCCAGTGGAAAATTTGAATATTTCTGTTACACTTAAAAATCAGTGAAGGTTTAAACTTTTTTTAAAGTGGCCGAAGTTAAGGCGCGTGCCATTTATTTCGGCCACCTACAAAAAACCGGCCATAACTATTGCTTAAACTAACAATAAAAATTTCTAAAGGTTGCAAATTTACCCTTAGGTATTGTTCTTGGTACATATAACTTAATTTTTCCCGTTTGCGAACTTTAATAGTTATTAGCAAGACCTTTAATAATTATGTCAAAACCTTAAAAAAACGAGTTTTAATAACTTGTATTTTTTGTTCAATTTTTATTTTTGGCTTAAAAAACGTGAAAAAAAAGTCAAACGAGCAAAAAAAATTCTTTATAAATACGGTAGTACAATGATATTTCAAAACAGCAAAAAACGGCAGGTTCTTTCACCTAAATTTTAAGGTGGCCGAAATTAACGGAATCTTAAAATGCGCAGTTAGTTAAAACGCATTGCAAAATAATTTTGAAGAAAATATCAAAACATGAAAGTTAACAACTTTGAGCCTTTAATAGAAGATATTTTAATGTTATATATTGCTTTGTTCTAAATTTGATGCAGTTTAAACACAAAGCAAAAATTAAGAAAATCATAAAAAATTCACTTTTTGTATGAAAATGTTGATAATGTAGAATAATAAAAATAAAAAACTTTTGCAAAAACACTTTATTCAACATTAATCCAGTTACATTTGTGCTAGTTCTTTTGTGTTTTAAAAATAAGCCAATTTTCTAACACCCTAAATTGGTGGCCGAAATTAAGTCAGTTACCCTAAGTATAAAAATACCGCCGAGCTCCGGCACTTCGATGGTTGCTTCGGAGCTTGGAGTTTACCGAAAATTACTACGGTCCAAGAATAGGGAAATTTTTAATATTAGATAAGAAATAAAGATTGCATGTAATTAATTTACCACTGTAAATTAATGAACGCATATTTTTCTTTTGTATTTTTAATTAAAAAGTATATTAATAAAATTGCGTTTAGAATTTAAGAAATTACATCTCTGTAAATTCCGTAAATTCCACAGTTACGTATGTATTTTTTAATTAATAAAATAAGAAGAAATTAAATGCGTTTATTAATTTACAATTACATAAATCTTTATGAAATTGGCCCCTGGTAATTTTTGCCCCTTCAGGGTGACTTTAGTAATGCTCAAAAAAATGACCAGGCGTCTTTTAAAAATATTTATAACTAAATTATCTTTAAATGTGTGAAACAAGTATTTTGTAGGGCGCATTTTATTTCAAAAACAATAAAAAAATTAAAATTTTTTTTAAAATAGGTCAAAAATTTTAAAATTCACTTTCTGTGCAAACTTTTATTTTTGAGTTTTGATTGGGTATTCATTTCAGGAGCTTTTTAAAACTTGTAAGGTTTTTTATCACGATAAACTTTTTACTTTTTTTTATTATTTTATTCGCAAATCTCTGAAAACAGTTAGTAAGAGCTATAAAAAATACTAATTATTTCCTGTTAAATGAACAATGGAAATAAGGATTTGCTTGCGATCTTAGCTAAAAAAAATCATCCTCGTAGACAATATTACTACTGAACTGAATAATAAAACATTTTACTAAGCTTTTTATACATTCATTTTGAAATCTTTTAGTTATATGTGCACGTTTTATCTTCGAAAACATTTATTAAAATAGAAAAGTGTGATTTTAATATACCAACAAAAATATATTATTAATAAGGCAAATAAAATTATTATCAACTATAATGATACTAGGAAACCTGGTAATTTTTTGGCGAAAAAAATCATAAGTTTAGGTTTTGAAAATGGGTTCTTTTAAATGAAAATAGAATGGATTCCAACCATCTGTTGCTTATATAAATCGACAAAATTTGACACCCCAATTTACCAACCTATAAATTGAAATAATGTTGACCTATTAAATAGACTGAAAGATTTCTAATTAATTTCTTTTGGGTAATCTTAGAAATATTATCAAGCTGGTTGGTTCAGGTGAATAAAATTTTTGTGTTGGTGATTTTCAAAATACACCATTACTTGTTTCAAGTTTGAAACTAAAGTAGATACAAAACTCTGTTTATTAGTTTAAAAGGACTAAAATAGTTGTTTAAAATATTTTCAATTTAAAACTAAATTATTTTCAATTTTAAACATCGACTTATATAGTTTAATGTTAACCGTTAATAACACAACAGACATCACAGAAAAAATATTAAAAAAACACATATTTCTTAATTTTTTTGTTCGGAAAATAGTCTTGTACATTTATTACTAGTGGAAATTTACTTAGGACTAAACTATTTGTGGATTATTTTTGTCCAGTATTAACGAATTCTATTCATTTATTTTCGTCCAGTATTAAGGATTTTTATTTTTTTATCTTAAATATTTTATGTGAATTTTCGTAATCGTGAGTAATACTTCTATGCTTTTTTTCAAAGAGTTTTTAACACACAAAGGTTTATCAAATATCAAGATTAAAGTAGATCCAAAGGACGCTTCATTTTTTTTCTTTTTGCTGATTTTAATTTTAGATTATAGCTTTAATTGCTATGATACAAATACAAACTATGTGAAACACACCAAAAGTTTATTATTACTCTCAAAGAAAATTCCAGTTGAAAATATAATATTTGCACACAACAATTAAACAAACAAAAATGCAAAAAAGTAAACATAAAATTAAAAAAAAACCTATTAAAACGTATTTCATCAATTAAATATTTAATCTGAATGAACATAAGCCTTTAATTGTGTGTTTTCTGAGCTGTTACTTACAGATAATTGTTTAGCGTGAGCAAAAATTAATAACCTTCTTCGGTTGAAGCGACCTTAAATTTTTTAGGAAGGAGTAATGAAAAAATTTGCGGAAGTTTAATAAATCAAAGTTATAGAAAAAAACTCATTAACCTATTATAATTTCAGCGAAATCTGTAATTTATATTTATTTTGCTTATCTGTAATTTATATTTTTGCTTAGTTTGCCTCTAATGAAAATAAATAAATAAAAACTACTCTCATTTGTTTCTAACAAAAATACTTTAATCGTTGTTTGTCTTAAACCAAATGCTATCGGTGAGTATGTAAAGTGAAGCGACAATCATAAAAACTAGAAAAAAAAAATTTTTTTACACGCGCAATCTATCTAGTAATGTTCTTCGAAAGCCAGAGTTCTGTAGCACCTTCAGATCTCCAAAACTCTACCCTATTGTCGTGCTAATTTTATGGATACTTATAAAGTAATGCCATTAAGGCTAATTCATACTTATGTAAAAACGTCTTTTGGACAAGGTCCAAAGGACAATTTTAAAAAAGCCAAAACGTACTTTGCACAAGCCAAAACGTCCTTTGGACTTTTTCTTTTAGAAAAAGTATGAACGCTACGTGAAATTTGTCCTTTGGACAAAGTCCAAAAGACAAAAGTATGAACACGTTGTCGTTTGGACTTTGTCCTTTAGACAAAATCCCAAAGTCAAAGTCCAAAGGACGTTTTGACGCTGTGTTTGTCCTTTGGACAAAGTCCAAAGGACTTTTGTTTTTTGGACTTTGTCCAAAGGACGTTTTGTCATAAGTATGAACCAGTAATATTTTTTTAAACTAAAATTGGTAGCTTATTATTTAGCAAATTATTAATGTAGAATTTGTTTGAAGACTCAATTTTTCAAATTAAATAGAAAAATTGGGGCTTAGAGCTGGACTCGAACCAGCGACCTTTCCCTCGATATAAGAAGGAATATTTGCCACTGAACTACGGTAATATTTTGCTAAATTTATTCGAATTGGGCAAAATGTTCTCATAATGACGAAAAGGACGTCGATTTCGGTTTCAGCCCAGGGACCTGTTCCATAAATCTGTTTGTGAAATCTCATTTTACAAATCTACGCCTATTTTTTTTTGTAAAATACACGATAAAGGTTTTTTGACTTGTAATCCAGGGGGAATATCTCCGCTCAGTGCTCTGCGCTGATTGGTCCCAGCCACGTCCCGTGCCCGCTGATCAATATTCCGTGTTGTATATCCTCTATCATCTAATTGACAAAAAATAGGCGGACATTTGTTAAATGAAAATTTACAAACGTCTTTATAAAATAGTCTCCAGTTCTAAGCCCCGATTTTTCAATCTGAATTGAAAATGTGGGTTTTGAAGCGAAGCTTACAGCAATATTTGCTAAATATTTTAAAATACAAAACCAAAATTCGCTACAAAATTGTAAACTATAATTTTAATAGTAATATAGTCCTAAAATTGGGAATAAATTAACTTAAAACACATTTTAAGATTAAATAAGCTTGAAATTATCAATTTAAAGAACAACTCCACAGAGCATTCGCATGTATGAAATTCGTGATGTCTCCTGAGATCTTCCAGCTCCTGGAACTTTGTTTTATTTTGGTACATATTTATGAATAATTAACGAGTAATAGATTATATCGTCAAATTGTTTTTTATAACTATTTTTTAAAGCTTATTAAAAACAATACAAATAAATAGTGCTAAACAGTAAATATGCAAATAAAACTGCTGAATAATATCTATTTTATAAGGTTATATACGCTTGATTTTCCTTATTTAAGGTCAGAGCTCCAAAGCTTTCTTTTTTATATGTTCGGAGCTCCAGAGCCTTATATTTAAAGGTAGGAAAACCACTGCCTGAAATAAAGTGAATAGACGCTTTGTACTAATGATGTTCCCTGGAGCTTCGACCATCAAACCTCATAGTGGAGATCCTTTTTCGGATCTCCATATAAAGATATCCATCTCTTTTTGCGAAGCTAAACTTTTCGGAGCTCTGAAGCAAACCTAAGAGTTCTGAAGCTTTGCCCTATTTTGGTACCAATTTCGTTAACAAAAAGTAGTTTCATTCAATATTTTGTCATTTTTTTTACAAAAAAAAAACATTGAAAAGCATAAAACACAGTCTTTAATTTAAAACATATTTGAAGCTTCAATAAGCTTTTTAAATCGCTTGTTCTAGGCGCACATTTCCGATTTAGGGGCGAAAAAGTCGACGAAGCTTGGAGCTGGAGTTCAAAATTAGAAAACTTGGAAACGTAAGTGGGAAACTTTGAGCCGTAGGACGGAAACTTGGAGTCGAAAATAAAAATCGTAAAATATAGTTTACCTAAGCCTAAGCGAAGCGTAAATTTACGCCTAAACCGATTGTTTCTTAAAGGCTATAAGTTCTCATTCTTCGTGGCTCCAAGTTTTCACAAATTTCCCAATGGCTCCAAGTTTCGTGCTTATGGCTCTAAAGACTCCGTACCGGAATTCCGGAGATCTATACGCTTCCAATGCTCGGACCTCCCGGCCACGATATTGAAAGTATAGGAACATCGCTATTTTGTACCATTAAACAATTAATTTTATGACAGAAATTGCCAAAAAAAATACATAATGCTTAACTATAAAAATGGAGCTTAATTTTAAGAAAACATTTATTAAGCTTAACAAAGCAAAAAAAATAAATTTTGACATCTATCGTTTATGAGAATAATATAGAATAATAATAGTAACGGGTCGAGTAATGGATGGTTCATACTTATGTAAAAACGTCCTTTGGACAAAGTCCAAAGGACGTTTTTACATACGTTTATACGCTGTGTTTGTCCTTTGGACTTTGTCCAAAGGACGTTTTTACATAAGTATGAACCAGCCTTTAAGGTGTTACAATTTTTTTCTTAAATTTAACAATTAATTTTATGACGAAAATTGGAAAAAAGTACATAATGCTTAACTATAAAAATGGAGCTCGATTTTAGGAAAACGTTTATTAAGCTTAACAAAGAAAAAAATTTAAATTTTGACAACTATCGCTAATGAGAATAATATAGAATAATAATGATAATGGGCCGAGTTAAGGTGTTACAAATCTTTTTCTTAAATTTAACAATTAATTTTATGACAAAAATTGGAAAAAAAGTACATAGAACCTAATGCTTAACTGGAGCTTGATTTTAGGAAAACATTTATTAAGCTTAACAAAGAAAAAAATTTAAATTTTGACACCTATCGTTAATGAGAATAATATAGAATAATAATGGTAATGGGTTGAGGTAAGGTGTTACAATTTTTTTTCTTAAATTTAACAGGGTGTTAAAAACTGGAAAACATTTTCTAGCTTATTGATATGTAAAATTCACTTATTAACATGACGATTTTTACATAATTATTAAATTCCTGTTCAAGGAGTATAAATTCTCATTAAAGAGTATTTATTTTTAAGGAGACTGTCACTAAAAATAAGAAAAGAACTTCATAATAATATTATAATACAATATAATAAATAATGGCATAATAAAATAATCCTGTGAGGCGCAAAAGTGCCGCTGAGTGATTTAGCGATAAACACTAAACAGTAATAACAGATTTTTTTAATTTTAAAAGCATTAACTTTGTTTACAAAAAGGTAACGATATTAAAATATTATAAGAAAATATACTAAACTGTTTTTGATCTTAAAAATCTCAATAAAAATTTATTCTACAATTTTTATAGAAATTTTAAAACCATTAAAACTGCGGTGCTTTAACAAAAATATATAATACTATATTTTTGCTTTTAATTTTGAATTTTTCCAATACAAATCTGAAAAAAAATTTGTTTAAAAATAACAGCTCGAGTAGGCAGTCAGTTAAACATGCGGTTGTATGGGTTGCTAAAAACAGGTATTCATTTAGGAATGTTCACACATAATGGTCGATCATTTATTTATTTACTCTTACTCCCTGGAGAGGATTTATTGATGACTAAGCTGCACTTTCCGATGACTATACAGCCTGGGAAAGCCGTTTTTGATCTTTTACGCACCAGACTATGTCGTTGTTGAAGGCGCTTGTGCGAAAACTGCAAATTACTGGTGGAAAACATTAAAACCAAAAAAATAATAAAACCTAAAAAAATCCTAAATTTTGATCTTTTTTAATTTTCGCCACACTATTGACTAGGAGCCAGGATGAATTAAAATACAAACCTTTTTATTGTGATCGGTTATTCCAATCAGTTGATTAACCAGGCCTTCAGACAAAAACAGGCTTCCGACATAAAAATGCAGTTGTATTGTATTTAATGTGTCGCTTGTTTTGAACAGCGTCACAAGTACTCATTTAATTTTAGGTTTCTTTATTCCGGTCATTTATTGCTAACTTAAAATATTGATGATAGCAAAAACAAAGGTTACATCAAGCATAATACAAACCAAAAAAGCAAGTGTTTTATTATTATAAAGTATTTTGATGTTTTGGGAAATTAATTACAAAAATTAAAATTTTTGGCGTAACTAACAGCAAGAACAAAATATGTAATTTGACTTTTGAAATAATATCATTTACTAGAGTAAAAAAAGAAAATTACCCTTGTAATTAGTCTTGTGACACAGAGCTCGTGGCTGGAGATGCTGATAAAACAGCTATCATTGATTACAATTTTCTTTATTATGTTAGTTAAAAAAATATTTAAACCATTATTTTTAAAAAGCACCCAGAAACTCCATCTATTGTAAAGTTTATACAAAAACTTAAGTATAAATATGTATAAAATATAAAAAAAAGGAAAATAAACCATTTTTCTAAAATATGGAATTGAAAATAGAAGATTTTTTAACCGCCATTTTTTCTTGTGGAACGTGTAGTGAAATACTTAAATTCGGGTCAAATGTGTTCAGGGGCCTATTTCATAAACATTACTTGTAATTAATTTACAGCTGTAAATTAATTACAAGCAATTTTTATAAAATAGGCCCCAGGCCGATATTATGTAGACAGGAAATCAGCTGGGTGTTGTGATGATAACGAAACCTGTAATTACTTATTATAATTCAAATTGTTTTATTATAAATAACGGTTTAACTCGTCATAATTTATTTGTAAAAAATTCAATGCTCTATTGTTTTAATTGGTTAAACAACCGACCCGTTAAATTAATATGGGGGTCATATTAATTTTTATAGTTTTTTATTCAGTGACTGCACGCAAAAATTACTGTTTTATTTGAGCTTCCGTAATAATGCAGCCAATAAGGATTTTTTTAGTTTAAAAATCAAATTTAAACTTGTTTTTTTGTAAATGATGCCCTATAAATAAATTATTTTTTTATTATAATTAAAAGAGCGGATTCTTGAAAAAGTTTAGTACATACACCCTTTCGAAAAGGTTGTTAAGATTCACTTTTTTTAATTGATTTAACGTACAAACACGTAAAGTTTTATGAATTTGGTGTTTGACTTGTTACAAAAATTGTTCACTTATTTTGAGCAAAAGTTAATCAAAAATAAACATTAATATAAAAATACTTTTATTAAAATTCTTCAAAATAAAACCAAAATAATGATTCTTAGAACTTCTGTAAAATGTATTAGGTTATTTGTTTGAACAAAAGTTAAATTGTACAGTGCAAAGTTTAATTAAAATTCAGTCGCGAAATCCCCTCATTGATGTCCATTACCAGTCCACTATATTCAAAACCTGTCGTCGTCATGTTCAACGTCGTTTGAACTTGAAAAAAACTTTTCAGTAATGAATTCTTTTGTGCTTGTCTTTTTAATATGTATATCGATAACTTTTCAGGTGAGATTTTCTTTTTTAATTATCCGGTAACGCGCCACAAATCAATAATCAGAAAAATTTCGACCATTAAAATGGTCGACGTTTCCCTGTTTATTGATTAGTAGTGGCGTTGACGGGAAATAACCCGCTTATAACAACATCTGTAGTAGTCATATATTTTTTTATTGTTACATACAAATTTTAATAACATAATAAGCGTTTTGTCATTATTAAACACCCCAAGGTTTCGTCTTTCGCCTTTCGTCTTTTTTATAAAAAACAGTTGCATGATTACGATATTTTTCGTACAGGAAGCAATGCTAGTGTGTTCTATATCTTATGTGTATTTTAAGTTTTAGTGCAAGGTGTCTATAGTAAAAACCAAAATAAAGCTTCTGCAGTATTATTTTGGTAATGGGAAGTTCCTAACAACAGAAACTCCGAACCTTAGACCATTTAAAGCGAAAAAAAACTTCCGTGAACTTAAGACTTATTTATTACTAAAATTAAATGTAGCCACTTAAAGCGGAGGGAGCTCCGGAGCTCCGCTTCTTAAATGAACGATGTCACGAATGCATAAGAGTAAAGAGTAGAGAATGTCAGACTGTGTTGTTAAACAGTTGTTCAAATTAGGGTAGTGCATTTAATTTCGGCACTTTTCCAAATTGGGCATTTTTGATTTTGGAATATATCTTTGGTAATCCTGGAGGAATACAACGTTTGATAGCTCAAATGAGGGCTAATTATATGTAGATGACTGTCGTGAGCTTTTTATTTGTTATGTTATGATATTTTCATGTGAAATTGTGTGATTTACAAAAAATAAAATTGTTACTCGTTTTTAGAACATGGGCATTTCATGATTACGCAATAAATTGGTTTAAAAATTAAACTGTCTTGGTAAAATTTAGTCTATTTTCCGAATTTTTAGTCCCCGTGGTTTTACACTGCGTCTGTTGTGAGCAATCGTTCGTTATAAAATAAAATAGTGTAATTTCGGCACACATATTGCTGTAGGTAAAAACGGTTTGAATTAAGTGTTCGGGTGTTAAATTGTAGTTGTAAATAGTTAAAAGACAACGTTGAAATATGTAAGGGTCATAGCACTGCACTTAAACTCGATTAAGGGGGTCCTTTTAAAAAGTGCCGAAATTAAATGCACTTTTATCCCAAATTTTCCTCATTTTGATACCATTTGGCATTTTAGCTGTAACTTTTTGCTAGTTAAACTTTGAACATCAAGTAGAAGCTTGAATTAAAGCAAATTGTCTGGAGATAATGATAGGCCTTTAAATTTGTGAAAATGATAATTTTTTGACTAAGAAACAATCGAATGTTTGTAAAGTGCCGAAATTAAATGCATACATTTAATTTCGGCAATTTTCTATTTTTTTAAAAATTGATTTAATTAAGTAAAAAAACAACTTTCGTACAGTGAAACTTTTATGACGCAACACAGTATCGTAAAAGCTTTAAAATGAGCTATCAAAAATGAAAATCGGGCGATACAGTGAAAAGTTACATTGGAAAAACGAAAAAGTGCCGAAATTAAATGTACTACCCTGGGTAGATTATTCCACAGTGTAGATTTTTTTATCATGTAAAAAATCTATTACGACCTTTGGAATAATCTACAATTTGCGAAATAATCTACGTGATAATTTTTTTACGTAATACTTTGGATTTTTCTAGATGCCACGAATTGGCAACCAAAAAACTGTATACCTAAAACTCTTTGGTAATGTTTTTTCACGCAATGCTGTCAATATTCAACGTTTTTTTGTTGAATCCAAGGTATTTATTTTACATGTTAAAACATCAAATGTTTGGAATTATTTGAATTATACGACAGTATTATGATGAAAAATTTGCTCTATGCATTTCGGGTTTACAATTTTTTACTTTGCACACTTCGAACTGTAAAAAATTGTGAACATAAAATACTCAAATGAGGTTTTTTCCACGTAATATTGTCAAATATTCTAGGTTTTTTGTTGCATCGACCGTATAAATAATTTTATACGTTCAAAACGTGAATTATTTTGACTAATTTGAATTATTCAACAGTGTAGTAGGCCTATGTTGAAAACTTCATCTAAGAGTTTTTGCGTTCGCAAATTTTTATTTCTACTTTTATTTACTTCAGTGTTTCCAGGTTGGGGTTTTTCTCCCTAACTTTAGGGTTTTTTTTCAAGCGATTGAGTTTTTTTTTTAAAAAAAACCCCATAGGGTTTTTTGGGGTTTTTTTTCTCTGGATTTGGGGTTTTTTTAGGGTTTTTTTTAGTTTGAACGAAATTTTTTAAATATCTAAATTATGTCATATTTGGTTAAAAACAGTCTTAAATCCACAAAAATTTTCTCTAAAATGCTAGTGGATTAATAAATATTACTTCTGCTGGTTAATTTGGACAGTTGGAAAACAATTTAGACAAACCTAGGCCGGAATTCACAAAGCGGGGTATTCGGTGTATACAACGTGTAAACTACGGTATTTTTGGGTGCTAGCACGGTGTTAATTAATCCGGACAAATTACAGTAGGTTTCCCAGCTAATTTTATTTTTTTTGTTTGAAAAATTTCTTGTTTAACATATATTTACAATATTTTGTTCTGCCCTGCGACTTTTTACACAAATTTGCAATTATTTGATTGAGATTTAAAAGTTTATCGTTTTTTATATAAATAATTCTATCAAATTTGGCTTTTTATATCTTTTCTTATCGTTTAATGAAATTTTAACACGCTTAGCCCCAGGTATACGGAAACCTACTGTAATTTGTAATACGGGAACCTACTGTAATCTGTAAAACCGAGCTAGCCCGAGGATTATCCCTCTGTGTGAATTCCGGCCCTAGCTAATTGCGCAGTTAAATTATTTTTTTATAACAAACATTTATTGTTTTTAATTTTTAAAATACTTATAATATTCTTAATATAATTCAATATAATTAACGTTAAATACAACATATAGCATACTTTTTTAAACTATATTTGACGGTGCAAGTCCCATCATACGGTGCAAGTCCCATCAAAAATCGGTTTAAAAACTCACTTGATAAAAAGTGGTGAAAAACATGTTTCTCTAGGTCAACTTTAAATATGTGTTCCATTTTCGAGCATTAAAAACGGATTAAACTACTAATAAAGGAAATAAATGATGTTTTGTAGCCTAAGGGAAGCTAGAGGGGTGGTTACCTGGGGTAAATCCAATTTTGAATTCTGGGAGGGGTTCCCCCCTAGCTTTATAGGGAGGGTTGACCAGGGGGTGCAAAATTTTGAGTTTAAAGTTGTTCTTTTTGAAAAGAATCTGCTTTAATTAATTTAATCAGATTATAATATCTTGTTTTTAATTAACTAAATATTTCATGTAATTTATGTGTTTTTCTATCTATTGTTAATAAATTTGTATAGGGTTTTTTTGGGGTTTTTTTTGTAAAAATTAATTAAACAAAATGGTTGTTTTTAGAGTTTAAAATACAATTTCAAAATTTGTTTTTGAATGGGGTTTTTTTAGGGTTTTTTTTGAAAAAAATATCTGGAAAAGTTGATTTTTTGCAAGGTTTTAGGCCAATTTTTATAATATAAAATAGAAGTAAATTTTACTTCTATTTTAATGGTAACAGGACTTTTGAGTTGGAGCGAGGGGACTTTAGAGCCGAGGGTCTTTAGAGCCGCAGTGTGGGACTTTAGAGCCGTATTGGAGGGACTTTGGAGCCGTAACGTAAGTTTTGTGTTCAGAAAATTCATAAAAAATTAAGGGACTGTAGAGCCGAACTCTTAAACCTGGCTCGAGAGGCTAACTTTATTCTCCTCTCAGGTTTTCCTGTTTAGGCTTAGGTTTAGGTGTCGCTTAGGTTTCGGCTTTTGCTTAGGCTCAGCCTTTTGCTTAGGCTTAGGTTTTGCTTAGGCTTAGGTTTTGCTATGGCTTAGGCTTAGGTTTTGCTTAGGCTTAGACTTAGAAAAAATCTTTCTAAGGCTCTTTCTAAGCTAAAAAGGTTTGTCCACTAGACGCCCCGCCCACTCACTTTGGCGACAAAAAATGTCTGGAAGCCAGACTACCAGACGGCGCCACCATTCTCCCGCCAAATCCTTATTCTTGTCATCTTCTGTATATACAGTAGAAAACCTGAAGCATATTTATCCCGCATAATGATTACCGCATTGCATAATTAGCTCCATTTGTTATGTAAATGTTTTAATATTACTTGTATATTGTTTTACTATTGTTTGCAAACGCATTTTTCATTTCAGCTCTAAAGTCCTTGCTGCGGCTCTAAAGTCCCCAGGTCTGGCTCTAAAGTCCCTGCTCTAAAGTCCATCGGCTCTAAAGTCCCAAACCTAAAAAATCTACACTGTTTAATCTACCTACAATTTGAACAACTGTTCAACACACAGCCAGACTCAGACATACTCTACTCTTATGCATTCGATTTCAACCTTGAAATATGTACTAAGTTTTTCTATTTGCATATTTAGGACTTTTTATTGTTTTTAATTAGTTTTGAAACA
The DNA here is from genome assembly GCA_030248175.1 of Microlaimidae sp. YZB2_3. Taxonomy (NCBI): domain Eukaryota; kingdom Metazoa; phylum Nematoda; class Chromadorea; order Desmodorida; family Microlaimidae; species Microlaimidae sp. YZB2_3. The sequence goes on along the minus strand of JASAMX010001173.1, from coordinate 13,685 downwards.
AAAATTTAACAAGTTACAAATAATTTTCGATAAAATACTTTATAGTATTACTTTTTAATTATTTATGATTTTAGTACCTAAAAAGGGCGGAGCTCCAGAGTTCCGGAGCTTTGGGTGCAGGCCCTGTGCCAGGGGGGTTCAGGGTGGCCATGCCCCCCCACCTTTGTGGGCTAGCCGGGGTAAAAATAAGGAAGAGGGTCTAGGTCCAGGGGGGTGGGAGGAGGTAAAAGCGAAGGTAACTTCATTATGAACCTTGCCTTCTTTCTTGGGGTATGCCAAAAGTAAATTCTCGGCTGGCTGTCTTGAATTCAATGTAAATAGGTATTTTTAAGCCCTAATTTTGCTATTTTCAATGCTAAAACAAAAAATTTCGCCTCCAGCGGCTGGGGAGACACCCCCCCAGTGCCCCCGGCGGACGCTTCGCATTCGCCTGGCCCCGCTTCGCGGCGCAAAATGCGGGTTTTTTCGCCGCATGTATTCCGTTTTTAGTTTTCTAGAGTCCGGCCCCATCTTTTCAAAAATCCTGGCATAGGCCCTGTTTGGGGGGCACTGGAGCTTCTAAAAGCAGAGCTCCGCTCCGTAGCTCGGAGTTCCGGGGCACGTCACTAGCCAGAACACATATTCTTGTGCAACTTCTGTCAATTTTAAGTTATAAATAAGTTGATAATTATGCTTGTTTTTTAGACCGCTGTATTAATTTCGACTGACATGGATTTGGTGGCAACAGAATCAGAATTAGAAAAGGTGGACAATGGGACTCCCTTTCCACACTAATAAAAGTGCTAAGTCAACGGTGCCAAGGATATGTTAAGGACATGTTAAGCTCTATGAATGTCATTCACGCTTAGTATTTTTTTTAAAAATTTTGAAGTTTACCCACCGACGAAATTGGATCCTATGTAGTCGGCATACTAAACGCCATTCCATACCTGCATTTGAGGCAATTTTCTTTCGTCTTAGAGTTTTTTATTTGATTGGTTACTAAAAGGTGAGGTGCGGAGTCAAGCTTTTTGATTTCGATTTTGATATTTTTTGTGAAAACCTTACCCGTACCCCCAATAGCCAACAAAAATTTTTTCAACAACATATCTCCAGGGTTCAGAAGTTATGACCCCCTAAAAATGGCGTTTTTTGACAGTTCTGTACGTGAAAAATTTCTCAATAGGCATATTGATTTAAGTTACAAATTATGCACCCAAAAAAAGCGGCTACTTCTTACTTTAATTTTATGCCTTGATTGTTAATATTGGTGCAGTATTTGTCTAGATATTGCGTTTCTCGTACAAAAAACCCTAGATTTTTTCGCTAAAAACACGAAGTGAAGGAAAAAAGGTTATGCAAACTTTATCAAATTAATGCCGTCGTTTGGGGCTTTTAACGAAAAAGTCACAGGTTTTTTGTACGGAAACCGCAATATCTCAAAAAATGTTGCACCAATCCTAATGATCGAGGTATCAAATTCAAATAGAAAATAGCCGTTTTTTTCGAGTGCTTAATTTTAATGTGTTATAATTCGCTTTCTTCAAGTGTATAATTTTTATAAGACGAACGACTAGATTCAATTTTATGTTCACAGACGTTATAGTTTAGTGTTGTAAAAAGTTACTTTAACTTAAACTAAAGAAGTTAAAGAGTTTTGGATTACTTTTACTTTTACTCCACTTGTAAATCAGAAAAGAGCGCGGAGCGCTGTTTCCTTTATATTAATTGGGTTAAGCCACTGCGCGGTTAAAAGTTGTTGATGGCGTATGATGAAAAAAAAACAAATTCCTAAGTAGCTCTTTCGGCAATAAAAACTACAAAAAATTTTTGATAACCATACAATTCCTCATATATTTCTGATATTAAAAACCTAAATTTTTTTCTTAAACATGTCTGGCTTTCATGCTAATTAGCTTATTTTACTTTTTACTTTCGTGGTTATTTTTACTTGTAGGGTCCCCCAAAAATTTTTTCTGCAGTTAATATTCGGAGTTGATTTTTTGAACATAGATGCTAAATTGTCCGCACACCTGAATTTAATTTTGATATTTACTTTCATGTCCGCAGTTAAATCTGTAATCATATGAAAAACGTTCTTTTTTTTGTTTCGCACTGGGTATTAGGGCATTTGTGTCCCACCGATTTAACTCAATCAATTACGTATTCGGTAATTTCACAAGGTTATAAACAATTACTTAAGGTTATTTATGTGGTTTTGGTTATAATTAGTGACTTTTTTATGAAAAAACTGCTAATATATTAGCAGTTTTTTTATAAAAATGGTAAAAATTAGTTGTTTAAAGCAGGAAAAAAATATTCGACTCTCGAGCGTTGTATGAGAATATAAAAATTAGGAAATCATAAGTTTATAATATAATTTTTTTCATTTAAAAAATACGAAATTTCAAAAATACATTTATTTAAACCTTGAAAATACTTACCTAAGATGTTTTTAACCAAAAAATAATAAATATATAGTTTAACCAGTCCGAAATTTAAATATTTTTTTTACATTTTTACACACCAAAATTAAACAAAAAATAACAAAAATAACTAAAAAAATTAGAAAAAAAACAGCCACACACGTTAAAGATAGGCGTCAATATGGCCGAAATTTGAAATAAAGATTTGAATTGTCATGTGAACAAGGTGTTTATAGCAAAATTTGTCATTTTACGAAAAAGTTAGTAAAAAGTTACTAAGCACTTAGTAACACAAAATCTACTAAAAAAATTGGTTACGTTTTTTTACTAACTGTTTTAAGAGAGTACTCATGGGAAAAATCCACTAACTTCTTAACCGCTCAGTAACAGCCAAATGGCAACAATAACTATTTTTTTAATTTTATTAAAAATATCCTGGGGTGGTAATCCGACTTAAAGTTAATCTAAGATTAGCGATTGTCGACACACAGTAAACATACTAGCAGTATCGATTAGATAATCTAGATTAACGAATATAAAATGTGAGGTTTAGGTTTAATCTCAGATAAAACAAAATCGTCACTAACTCTAGATTAAATTGTTAATTTATACAAATATTTAAACCACCTCCGGAGGTGGATTAAAAATTTGCGGGTTTTTCTCGCTAATCTCGGATTAGTGACGATTTAATCTGAGATTAAGTCTATTAACTCCGTTAACCTAGATTATTCAATCAATGCTGTTAGTATGTTTACTGTGTGTCCACCATCGCTAATCTCAGATTAACTTTAAGTCGGATTAAACCTTCAGCATACCACCCCTGGGGCGAGACACGGCCACAGCGCAAAAAAACTTAACGCGCCGTATTAAAAGTATCACAAAACAGGAATAAATTAATAAACAAATGTTCGTCGCTCCTTTTTCTTCTTAATATTATTTCAATTTAATAACCACATAATATTTTATAAACAAGACGCAAAGTTCGCGCCTATTTTTTGTTTATACGCGTCCAACCTCACAGTGTCGCTATAAATTAGCACGCTAAATTGTACAAAATGCTTGTTAAATACTGCTGTTAAATATCTTGCCGTGAATAAACAAAGTTCCTTTCAAATGATGCCTGCCTGTGTGTTTCAAAGCTTTGGAGACGATTTATAGAACTTGTGATATTATATTGGTGGTGATAAGGTAATCATAAGTGGGCAGCCTTCCGGATTTGATCGGGGGGGGGGGGGTGGGTATACCCTACTACCCCCGAAATTTGGGGTGGTGGAGGGTGTCCTAAAATTTTTTTCTAAGGTTCATATACCTCAAATACAGCATTTTTAGTGTTCTTAGTACTGGGAGCCCCTAAATTTTAGGGGAGGTGTCAGAAGTACCCGCAAAATTTAAGGGGAAAGGGGCCGGGGGTGTCAGCAGTAATCGGGTTTGGAGGGTATAACCACTCAAACCCCCACTGCCCACCTATCGTATTGGGGATGTTCCCAGGAGCTTCTGAGTGGAGCTCCGCTTTTAGGAGCTTCGGAGCAACCCCCGGAGCTCTGGAGCTCAGCCATATTTTTTATTAATTTTATGAATAATTAAAGAGGGATGTCATATATTATTTTGTCAAAATTTTTTCGCAAATTCATTTTTTTAAACTTATTTAATACGCTAGAAATAGTCATAAAAATGCAGATAGACTAACTTTAATGTATTTCAAGCTTAAACTTGATTTAATGGACAGAGCTTCGGAGCTCCCTCCGCTTCATATGGCCGGAGCTCCGGAGCATGATATTGGAGGGTAGGAACATTAATGGGTGATTATTAGTCGCAGGTTTACACTACGTAGGCTACATCCTTAATCATAAAAAGGATTTATTTTCAAGAGAATATATTTTTAGTACTTTACACTTAGCACTTTACATTACGTGTGAATCGAAAAAAAAAACCGAAAAATTAGAGTTATAAAATAAAAGTTTAACAGTTCAGTCGTTAATTTAAAGTATAACATATAATATATTTTACACACTGAATTTTTGTCTGGAATTAAAACCAAAAAAAAACTAATATATAAAAAAATCACGTTACAAACGCACATAAACAAGGAATGATCAATACTAAATTTTGCCTAAACTGATGCTAGTTTTTCGACTCAAAACACCATTTATAATGTGCAGTTCATCTTAGATTTAAAAAGCTTAATCATAGTAAAAGTTTTTTCAAGTCGTTATGATGTGTTCGCGTTTTTGAATTAAGTCTTATTTTTGGTGACGTGCAAAATCACCATGAAAGTATAGTGTAAAATTATCATGGCAAAAATCCCCATAACGTAGTGCAAATTCAACATAAAAGCAGAAATGCGTTTGCAAACTAAAATGTGTTAAAAAAACTAAGTTTTAATCATAAAAGAATTAAAAATGTTTTATTTTTTTCTTAAGCCTAAGCAAAGCCCTAAAATCAAGCTAAATTTTATCATGATAAAATTTTGTTGTATTTTCCACGTGTCAAAATTTAAAGGAAATATAGATAAGATAAGATAAATTTATTTTGCCATACGCCGGAAACCCACTTAAGCATTATAATATGCACTTTAAACAAGTGAGCACCTTGTTAAAGCCAAAGTCTTCCAGGCTGAAATTAAGGGCGTAACCGCTCTCCGCCAGGAAGAAATAAACAATAAACCTGTGAGCGAGAAAAATTTTAAAAAAAGTTTTTAGCGGTTATGTAACCAATTATTATTTAGTTGCGTCATGTGTTTCTCTGCACGTGATATTTTCTGAAAGAACGAGTGGTTACTTTACCACTGATCTTTTTCACCCTGATAGAATTTATCTTTAGTAAGTTGTTTAAATCAATAAATAAAAATTATAATACTAAATTAGTAGCTGGCAGTGAGCATTAATCAAATTTTATTTATATCAGAAAAAGTCATTTTAATTCATTTGCTATTGTTTTTCATCATACCAACCATTTTCTTCCAGTTTATTCATAACCTTTAAAACTTCTTGGAGGTTAAATGGCTCCAAAGTTTTGTCCTTTTTAAAAGTTCCAGGTCTTTCCGAATTTTGAAATAATAAATGAACAGTAAATAAAATATTGAACAGTTTCTGAGTCCTTCTAAATTCTTATCCAAAAGCTCCAGATGTTCTCAATTCAGCATAGGCAACCGCACCGCACAATTTAAAAAAATAAATATTGCAAACGCATTATATTTATGGTGATTCTACACCACCTTATGGTGATTTTGTAACATTTACCCGGGGGGGGGGGCCCGGGGCGGGGGGCTCCCGGGTCTTTCTTCTTCCTTTTCCCCTCTCCCCCCGGCGCGGCCTTTGCTTTGCCGGCCTTTTTGTTTTGCCTTTCCTTTGTGCAAGGGCCTTTTGCCCATTAGAAAGACCTTCTGGTGATTTTGGCCTATAGTGAATTTGTCAATGGTGTTTTTATACGGACTCTTATTTTTCGCGTAAAAGCAACTCTTTATGTGGTCGGAAACGGCGAAAACTAATAAAAATTTTGGAAAACTGGAAATGACGCATACCGAACGGACTACGGTATTAAAAAATGATATCTTTATGGACCCAACCGTGACAAATTTTAAGCAACAATATAAAGTATGGGGAACTTTGGAAAGTAAAACTAGACCAAAACGTCAACTTCCATCGTTAGGAAGCTTTACTTTGAACAGGTACTTTAGATGAAACTGCATTATTTTGTATATATAGGTACGATTCATGATATTTCACGAAGAAGTTTTTCTCTGTGTGAAAAGTTATACTGTACTAAAAAATCAATCCCGTCATGCTACTGAATATCTGAACTGAGGTGAAAAAAATAACTAAACATTTACTTTTCATGACACAAGCTGATTGACTTACAAACATACTTTTTATGTCTATGTCCAACATTCTAAAAACATATGTGCAAAAAACATTACCTTGCTGTGTATCTTTCGCATATTTTAAAAAATCCTCTTAAAATTATTGTTTTATGTAATCCCCTCAGTATTACTTTTAAGAAAAGTTTTTGAACGGTAAATAACTTCTGGATAACGCATGATTTTTGCAAAACCCCATGGTTTATGTTTATATTCATTAAATTTTTGGCTTAACCCTTGTTTCTCAAAAAAACCTTTTTTTTATTTTAAACCGGGAATCGTCTTGTCCATTTAAATAGTGTTTACCTGGGTGAAGGCGGGTTCAGAGGAACGGATTTCAATTAATCTACCAAATTTTTTGCTAAAATTTTTAGAAATATTAATCTTCTAATTTTTTTTGCTAAAATTTTTAAAAATAATAATCTACTAATTTTTTTGTTAAAATTTTTAGAAAAATTCATTGACGAGGTAAAATTTTCATCAGCGCAAATTTTTAGAAATAATAATCTGCTAATTTTTTCGCTAAAATTTTTAGAAAAATTCGTCGACGAGGTAGAATTTTCATCACGCGCCTTCCGCCCGGGGCTTGAATCCGTCAATCAATGTTTTTTTTCCTAAAATATTTTAGAAAAATTCGACTTTTTTTGCTAAAATTTTTAGAAAAATTCGTCAATGAGGTAGAATTTTCATCACGCGCCTTCCGCCAGGGGCTCAGATCTTCCAATCAATGTTTTTTTCCAAATTTTTTTAGAAAAATTAGATTTTTTGCTAAAATTTTTAGAAAAATTTGTCGACAAGGTCGAATTTTCACTTTTCACTAGGAGGGTAAAATTTACTCTACACAATAAAAAATACAATTAAACAAAAGTTGCGGATTTACTCGCTTACAAACTTACTACACAGACATTGGCAAACTCTTTGACACTGCCAAGATTATTTAAAAGTTAACAGTGTTAACAAAAGGGGCAGATTGGACAGGTGTGACAGAATAATCTATCACATTGTCATACGGACATGAGCAAGTTTCCGGAAAGGCTGCTCGCACCAGACCAACTCACATACTTTTATCTAGGCTTGAGACCAGCCTATTTTTGAAGCAGTTGTATCCTGCTGAGACTGCAAGTTTCCAACACTATAAAATAGGGCGAAGAATTACACTAACCTAGAACCTGTACCACTAAATGTAGTGTCTTACTGAGGTTGTAAGTTTCTACAAATAGGCAGAAGGCCAAGATTTTAGCACCTGAAAACCTTTTGTACTAGTGGTAGTGTCTTATTGCTGTAAGACTCTATAACTAGTTGAGCCCAGGATTTTAAAGCACCTAGAAACCTTTCTTACTAGTGGTAGTGCCTTATTGACTGTAAGACTAAATTAAAGATTTGAATTACAAGTTTTACAAAAAATCTTTACTTTGAATGGCGCTAAGTTGAAGTTGAGCAAAGTCCTCTGCTTCTTCTTTGGTTAGAGAGGGATCGTAAAGAGGATAAAAAAGAAACAATAGCCCCGCTGCTTGTTTTCGAGTCTGAAATAATAAAATGTATAATTGCCATGTTAAAATCAGGGAAATTTAGTTAGCAGTTAATTGTATAAAGAAAAATTTTAAAAAATCCAAACAATTTAAGTTCAATTTGTTTTTATTTTTTGCATTAACATTATATAAAGTTTTGAAAGCAAAAAAAGAAAATTGTTTATATACTAAATTTATAACTTTTGAGTGGTTTGTGATGCACAAAATTTTTTTAAAATCGATGTGGAGAAGATAAAGTCTAAGTCAGGAGGAAACTATTAGAACTAAACACAAATTGGTTTATAGAAGTTTTTTGCATTATAATTCTGGCTCAATGTTTTTTTCCTGTAGATGCATGTAATGGCTAAAACATTTAATACGTTTTATCAAATACGTTTCTTGAATTTTAATCTACGCCGTTCAAGGTAAGTTTTTCCTATTTATTTTAATGTGTCCATGTTTCAATACAATCACATTATTTTCTGTATTAAAAAATTTAAACAAATTACCTGAGAGTTAGGGACAGAAAGCATCCGCCACAAAATAGGCTGTAAAAGACGTGTTAATGTCGCGTCAAAGTTTTTCGTGCACTTCTTTTGTGTGAGATGTGTTTAACACCTATAACAATACAGTTTATAATTTCATTCTACAATTTTAAAAATGTTGTTCCATTTCAATAAGTTTTATGCTTCTATATCATGCTTCATTTTTTGAGAACTACCAATTTTAAAACACCCCTCCGAAACATTAGTACAGTGTAACGTTTGTTTTTTTTTTTGTTTTGGAGAATTTCTTTGCGTTCAAACATAGTGTTTTTGATGAAATAAAACGCAATTGTCGTTTACATATAGTTTTGTGGCTGTTTTATCGTGATCAGGGCCGTATCCAGGGGGGATGGGAGATATATCCCCCTCAAATTCTGAGGAAGCAAAAAAATTTGTAAGGGTCTCCCCTTTGTTTTTACAAAAAAAATTGGGAAAATATTTTTTCCCATTAGAGTTTCCCTGCGACATATTTAATGCATAAAAACACAAAAAAAATCAAAAATTTTCTGCTTCGCAGACATTTTTCTTCGTTACTATCATCGATATCGATTTCTAGATTTTATTCAATCGGCGAATAAATGATAATATATGTAGCGAAAAGTTCTCTTCTTTCGGTATATAACATTTCTACATCCAGTTATACATAAATGATAATATCTGTAGCGAAAAGTCCTCTCCTCTCCGTATATAACATTTCTACATCCAATTAAAAAAATATTCATTTATTGCATTTTATTCCTTAACCGTTATTTACAATTACCATAGTCCTAGTAGTAATGGCGTGCTTAAGACGGGGGCAGCCACCCCACCCCCAAATACAGCCAAGCCAGATTTTTTTGTAAAGGGAGATTACATCGTGTTTTTTTTTAATCTTAGAAGAGAAAAAATTTGTTTTAATATTAGTTGAAAAACATTCCTGATGCATTTTAAAAGTATATAAAACAGTCAAAAACCCTAAATTTTCCCGCTACGCGGGAAGTTTAAATGGTCTATGGCTTTCAATAGTCAAGAAGGCATATATATGTTTAAACTACTTTAAATAATAACGATCTATAAATTAATTTATTAAAATTTTCTTATTTTTTACCTTTAATTTTTTTAAATATTTTGTAATTAAATAAATTTTTTAAGTCTGTTTAGGTGACTCAAATAAATTTTTTTTTCCTGGGGGGGGGCATTCTGCTTCCCCCCCCCCTCCTGAACCCTTAACAAAAGCTCTGCTCCTTAACCCGCCCAAATTATGATTATATACTCCCCGCCCAAAAATCCCGATTATAGCCGACACCCCCCTAAAATTTGGAGGGTCCCCCAGTACTAAAAACGCTAAAAATGGGAGTATTTGGGGGTATACCTCCAAAAAGATTTTGGCACACCCCCTCCCAAATTTCGGGGGTTGGGTATACCCCCCACGAAATCCGGGAGGCTGCCCACTTATGGTTCCAGCACAGACCAGACTCCCTTTAGATTTAATTCCCTCCGGTCAAATTATCCAATTTAAATTTATTAAAAAGGTTTCCGATAGTAGTTTTTGACGTGCTTTAATAAAATTTTCCTGGGGGATTGGGGCCACCCAGACGCCAGACCCCCCTTAGTTGGGAGAAGGGGGGCTCCGCCGGCCTCAAACCCCCTGACCAGCCGCCTTTTGGGAGATACTCTAAACAATAAATATGCTCTTTCTACATCCTTGACTATAGCCCCACAGACCCCATTGGGGCACGTATTTTTTCCCTTAAGTATATCCCCCATCAAATGAAATCCTGGATACGGCGTTGGTGATCATAGATGTTTAACTTTTTTGACTCAAACACAGAAACACACTTAAATCAATGACTTACAGCTAAAAAGACGGTATAAACATTTTTGTTTGCCAGAGTACAAGTTTTATACATGAGATCCTGTATGCACCTATCTTCAATTTCTTGTTTTAAATCTTCGTCATCTTTATCAATCGCCAGCTTCCATGCTCTGAAGTAGACTTCCCCATACTGATCTGCTTTTATTCTACAAAATAATGTAAATTTATTAATAACGCTAATATAATCTATTTTATTTTTGTGTTGGAAGTAAAGGCCCAATTGAACCCTTTTTTATTCTTATCGCGTCTTGAACGTAGATGTTAAACGCCTTTTGCGTCTTAAGGTTGGTTCATACTTATGACAAAACGTCCTTTGGACAAAATCCAAAGTCCAAAGGACAACGTGTTTATACTTTTTTGTCCTTTAGACTTTTCCCTTTAGACTTTGTCCTTTGGACTTTGTCCAAAGGACAAATTTTAAGTAGCATTCATACTTCGTCCAAAAGAAAAAGTCCAAAGGACGTTTTGGCTTGTCCAAAGGACTTTTTGGCTTTTCTTAAATTGTCCTTTGGACTTTGTCCAAAGGACGTTTTGTCATAAGTATGAACCAGCCTTTAGTTATAAGGGATGATGCTCCCGAATGGGCCACACTTTATTAGTCAACAACAGTGACTCCATTTCGATCTGCCTCTAAGGACCTTTTTATTTTTAAAATCAGAAGGGGTTAAGTGAACTAAGTTAAAGTATTTTTGGTGGTTACAATAACCGTATTTGAAAACTAAAGGTTAACTACTTTTCGCAAAAAAAAAAGATTTATCATTTTAGTTCACATTCACATACTAAAGTTTAAATCATTAAAGTGATCCGAAAAAATAACAAATCGAAATATGCTTATTTTTTAAAACCAAAAAGCCTTTTTTTTCAATAAGCAAACAATATTTTTAAAAGCATTAAAAAATAAACACTCCCAGTTTTGTTCATTAAACGTTTTTTGATTGGTTTAACTCAAATAATATAGTGTTGATCTATTATAAAGATGTATGAATGTTACTAAATTTAGTCTCGTTTAACCGTAATAGTCATAAACCATGGAAACAATTATTTGAATATTGAGTTTGGGACAGACATATCATTAAAATTTGTATTTCTGCAAACAATATGTTAACACATGTCTTATTTTTGTAAAATATCAGGTTTCTTATGTAATACAGTTTATATTCTAATTTTGAACAATAAAGTTACAACTGCAGGCATTAATGAAAACCTGTATTAGAATTTAGAGGTTTTAAAAATGTTTCGCGTTTTACGCCAGACCTACCAAAATTAGGAATTATAGTAGTAAAATGTAATACATGTATATAAAATGGCAATATTAGTGTAAATTAATATAATAATTATATCGGTTATTAATTTGCAACCAACTTCACTTAAAAGAAGTGTTGGCCTCAAACCGAATGATATTTTCGTTTAATATTTTTTAAACAAGCAATATAAATGAATGAAGATTTACATAACACAAAACAAAAATCCAGTGACTCTAAATATTCAAATGAGACAAACGATGAGGAAGAAGATATTTATGAAGAACTAGATGAAGACCATATGAATTTGGGCGTCGCCGTTAGAGAATTGGATCATCAAATTTTCGCCAAAGCTGAACAATTAGTCTGTGCACATCCAATCACAAATGAAATAATTTATGGTTGAGTTATAGATGTTAATATTTTTTCTAAATTTCATTTATTAAAAAATTAAAGAAGTTATACTTTATTTTTGATGGGCTTAACACTAATTCTAATTGGAAAGACTAAAAATATAAAAGATAATAATCGTAATCAGGGGCGTAGCCAGGATTTCAGAAAAGGGGGAGGTTTCACTCCATCCAAATTTTTCAAAAAGAATTTTTAAAATACCGTTAAACAATACATACAATAAAAAGGGGCAAAAATTTTTATGCTTCGCGCGAAGTCACTATTTTCGCTTTTATTTGTATCGTTTTTTAATAAAAATCGTAACGTTTTTTAAATTCAATGCAAAAAATTTTAGATTTAAAAACGTATAACATTAAAAATCACGCGACAGCGCGAAAAAATTTTCAAAAATTCATCTGAACCATCGCTCAAAAGTTATAAACAGGGATATAAGTGCCGAGCACTAAGCGAAGCAAAGCGCGAGATAATATTAAACATTTCTTTTATGTGAACCCGAAGTTTTTACTTTCGCCGTCCCAAAAGAGGGGGGGTTGCCTGCCACCATACATGGGCAAGTTAGTCCGGAGTGGGGGGGGGGTTTAAACGTAAACCCCAAATTAGGGGGGAGGGGTTAAAATCCGAGAAAAGCAAAATACCCATATCGGTTTTTTTCTGGGGTGTATTTTACCCATATCGTTTTCGATTTTGAAGAAAAAAATAGGTAAAAAACGCTAATTTTAGGTCAAAAAGCCCTTTTTATTGTATTTTTGAGTTTTTTTAACTGTTTACAACATTCATTTTGACCTCAAAAGTTAAGTTTGGAGGCCGTTAGAAGTCATTTTAAAGACATTGTTTGTCTTCATTTTTCCAAAAATGGAGAGGGGGGGAATTAACCTTTTCTCCCCCCCCCCCATTTTTGATTGGAGAGGGGTTGGTTACCCCACTTATTGGGGGGGGGGGTTCCCCCCCCCCCCCCCCCCCCCCGTGCCCATGTATCCCCTGGGCACGGGCAGGGACGTAGCCAGGGGGGGGGCGGGGTGGGCGGCCGCCCCCCCCGAAACGGTCGGACAGGAGGAAAAATAAGGATAGTGGTTGGGCGGGGGGGGGGGGCGGCCGCCCCCCCCCCCGAAATGGTCGCCAGATAGTAAAATTTGGGGGTTTTCAGAGGCTAAAAATTCAAAATTTTCTAGCGCCTCGCTAATCGCTCGGCGCCAAACTTTAAAATAATTTTAGTACCCCAATGGACCCCCAAAAACCAAAAATTTGTTCCGCTTCGCTTCGCTCAGCGGTCACTTTCTATAGTATACATACATATATATCTCGTTATTTATGTTGCCTGATGCTAATGTTATTTTAAAGTTAGTACAATAATTTTTATAAGTAATAAGTACTACACAGAAAGCAAAACAAACAATCATATTGGTTGATTTATGTACCTCCCCCCTCCTAAATTTTCCTGCCGCCTATAGCGTTGGCTCGGATTTTTTTCATATAGGTAGGTACCCTAGAAAACATGGAGCCGAGATGCTGCTCATGTGCTTTGGTTTACAATGTGGGTTTAGCCAAGGGGTCTGAAACTAACGTCTCTAAATTCCTTTTTTGTAAAAAGGCTCTATCAATGTGTGCTTATGTAATTTTTAACTAAGAAAACATTTTTTTACCGCTAAAAACATTAGATAATAGGTTATTAGGCCAAAAACAGTGTATTATACAGCTTTATCTACGTTTATCCCTGCTTTTTTAACGTTTTCAAAAATTAAAGGGGGGCTCCGCCCCCCCCCCCCCCCCTAAAATTTCGGGGGGGTGAGAGAGGAACCGGAGCCCCCCTGAAATTTTTTGTACTAAAATCCGTCCCCCCCAAACTGAAACTCTGGCTACGTCCCTG